>CM050418.1:10752097-10762097 GCA_027564155.1 Gymnocypris eckloni scoliostomus | reverse complement strand
GGTGTAACCCCGGTGTCCTGGCCAAATTCCCCCCCTCAGCCCTTGTCAATCATGGCCTCCTAATAATCCCCATCCACTTGATTAACTCTGACTCTCTCTCCTCTCCACCTGTAGCTGGTTTAAGCTGGTTCTTAGCTGGTCATGAGCTGGTCATGAGCAGAAGCTAGCTTAAACTAGCTAAAACCAGCTCATGACCAAATAAGAACCAGCTTAAATCATCTAAACCCAGCTCACGACCAAATAAGAACCAGCTTAAACCAGCTAAAACCAGCTTAAACCAGCTAAAACCAGCTCATGACCAAATAAGAACCAGCTTAAACCAGCTAAAACCAGCTCATGACCAAATAAGAACCAGCTTAAACCAGCTAAAACCAGCTTAGAACCAAATAAAACCAGCTAGAACCAGCTTAAACCAGCTAAAACCAGCTCATGACCAAATAAGAACCAGCTTAAACCAGCTAAAACCAGCTCATGACCAAATAAGAACCAGCTTAAACCAGCTAAAACCAGCTAAGAACCAGCTTATGACCAAATAAGAACCAGCTTAAACCAGCTAAAACCAGCTCATGACCAAATAAGAACCAGCTTAAACCAGCTAAAACCAGCTAAGAACCAGCTTAAACCAGCTCATGACCAAATAAGAACCAGCTTAAACCAGATAAAACCAGCTCATGACCAAATAAGAACCAGCTTAAACCAGCTCATGACCAAATAAGAACCAGCTTAAACCAGCTAATGACCAAATAAGAACCAGCTTAAACCAGCTCATGACCAAATAAGAACCATCTTAAACCAGCTAAAACCAGCTCATGACAAAATAAGAACCAGCTTAAACCAGCTAAACCAGCTAAGAACCAGCTTAAACCAGCCATTGACCAAATAAAAACCAGCTTAAACCAGCTAAAACCAGCTCATGACCAAATAAGAACCAGCTTAAACCAGCTAAAACCAGCTCATGACCAAATAAGAACCAGCTAAAACCAGCTAAGAACCAGCTTAAACCAGCTAATGACCAAATAAGAACCAGCTTAAACCAGCTAAAACCAGCTCACGACCAAATAAGAACCAGCTTAAACTAGCTAAAACCAGCTAAGAACCAGCTTAAACTAGCTCATGACCAAATAAGAACCAGCTTAAACCAGCTAATGACCAAATAAGAACCAGCTTAAACCAGCTAAAACCAGCTTCTGTCCAGTGTTGGGGGTAATGCATTACAAGTAACGTGAGTTACGTAATAATATTACTTTTTCAAGTAACTAGTAAAGTAACGCATTACTTTTTAATTTACAAGAAAATGTCTGAGTTACTTTTTCTCCATTTATTGACTGAGTGCGCCGTGTGAACATGATCTTACTGTAGATCTAATCTAGACTAAATATGAATGTGTATTAATTCATCCCACTCGCAAAAAACAGAATTAAAATGAATTAAAACTCAGAATATGATGCAAGCCTACGATAATTAAATATGTTAAACAACACAAATGTATCTAATCTCATTTTATTAACCGATGTGTTTGGTGCTGACCTTTGATGATCCAGTTCAACCAAACTAATAATCAAAATTACTTTACATGTGTCAGTGAGTGTGTGTGTGTGTGTGTGTGTGTGTGTGTGTGTGTGTGTGTGTGTGTGTGTGTGTGTGTGTGTGTGTGTGTGTGTGTGTGTGTGTGTGTGTGTGTGTGTGTGTGTGTGTGTGTGTGTGTGTGTGTGTGTGTGTGTGTGTGTGTGTGTGTGTGAGTGCGTGTGTGTGTGTGTGTGTGAAGACAAAGGCGACACTGTTCAACACACAAAAGACGTTCGGTCACGCTCATCATAACGGAAACATTTGTGTGCGTGCCAGTCGCTCCATCTTCCCGTTTACACACACATTCCCTGGGTTCACAGCCGCTGATGAAATATTGATGCGGTGTGTGTTGGATTCTCTCAGAAGGTCTTTGATGGGAAACGAGGTCAGAGCTTTAAATACGGGCTCCACATCAAAGAGCTCATCCATATTCATACACACACTCGACATGATCCTCCGAGAAGTTCAGCGTGAACCCGACAAAACTCAAGCAACCAACAACCGCAGGGTCAGCCTCGTTACACCCTCGTTTACAGCCATTATCAAGTGACTAATGACCTGACGCTCATGTTTAAGCTTCCAAGGGCAACGAAGAGAAACCGGCATCTGTCAAATGATAGCACGTCTCTGGAAAAGTAGTTTAACTAAAAATTGCATTAACATATTAATTTCACTAAATACAGTATAACCATTTTTATGACTGAATCAAAACTTGACTCATCTTGACTAAATGTTCTGTTACACTGGGTTCATAGTTGAGCAATGATTCAAATGAATCATATTAACGACTCATTATAATGAATCTTGAGTCAGGGTCGTTCTATGGGTGTGTGACCACACTGCAAACAATGATTTTCTTACAAGACAAAAATACTAAGTAAGAAAATAATTTTTTTGCAATGCAATAAAATGAATCTAACACATTAAACAGCAATATTCAGTGTCGAAATGAACAAGATCACTGGTGAATCATTCACATTAGGACCAGGGACGTGTGTAATGATTCATTTTGACTAAACATTCATTGCAAAAAAATAATACAGAAATACAGGATTCACTGTTGAGCTATGATTCAAATGAATCGTTTGTTTGAAGTGATTCACTACAATACATATAGTTTGGAATGGATTGTGTGGTTATTGTCTCACTCACTCGTTGTGGTCACAATTCAGCTCTACTTACATGATTGTGATTCATGAGCTGAAGTTCATCGTCACATCAGCTCAGTGTCTGCTAAGATCACATCAATTATTAACACTGCTTTTACTCTCTCTCTCTCTCTCTCTCTTTGTCGGTCTCTGTCTCTCTCTCTCTCTCTCTCCACCTCTCTCTCTCTCTCTATCTCTCCAGCAGCAGTATGAATCATTCATCTTATCAAAATTAACAGATCTCATGAGAGATGTGATGAGATGAGTCACAAACATGTTAAATAACCCTCATGTTCAACATACACACACATAGACTCACACACACACACACACACACACACACACACTCAGACAAACATGTGCCCACACACACACTCACACTCACACAGACTCACTCACATGCGCACACACACACCCATCCACACGCACGCACACACTCACACACACAGACTCACTCACATGCGCACACACACACACACACTCTCACACACACACACACACACACACACACACACACACACACACACACACACACACACACACACACACACACACACACACACACACACACACACACGAGGAGCAGCTGGTAGGACAGCAGGAGCCAGAAACAGACAGAACCAGAGAGAGAGAGAGAGTTCATATTGCTTTTAATACACTCCAGTCCTCTACAAACACACGCTGAAGCTCCCACACACCTGAACACCTACACAACACTCTTACGTGAAGCGACCCACACACACACCGAACGCAGATCTTATGTAACGATAACATGTGGGCTGCGGCACTCAGCATGTTAAACGAGCTGTACAACACACTTCATCTATTCTATAACATTCAGAGCGAATCACAGGCGCGGATGACTTCTGTGAACTGCATTCGTAAGACAATTGCCATGTTCTGTCACAAATCTCACCTGCTACATCAGATCAGAGAGGATTCAGATCCCAGAACCACCTCTGATCTCTGACTTGAGAGCATTTTAAAGCATCTCATTTACATCTATTCATTTAGCAGACACTTTTACAGACGAGGAACATCACAAGTCATTTATCGCAGGAGCTACTCTACTCATCACATCTAATTTCTCATCATCGCATCTCATGTCATGCAATATCCCAGATCATAACATCTCATCTCTGATCAGCTTTTCTCACTTCATTAAGTCTTACCTCATCATAACATCTCAATTCTGTTTATTGATTGTTTATCACAATTACTGATTGTTTATCACAATCACATTTTATCTTTGGTTAATCTCATGTCAGTATGCCTCATCATCTCATCCATGATCATAACATCTCATCTATGACCATCACATTGCATCTGATTATCACATCACATCTCTGATCATATCTGATTAGCATTTTTCATCTCTGAATTTAAAATATTTTCTCTGACCATCACATTTCATCTGATTATCACATCTCATATCTTCCTCTCATCTTACCTCATAACATCTTACCTTATCACATTTCATCTGATTATCACATCTCATCTCTAATCATCACATCTCATTTGATTATCACATCTCATCTCTTCATCTCATCATACCTCATAACATCTCATCATACCTCATAACATCTTACTTCATCACATTTCATCTGATTATCACATCTCACCCCTCATCAATAACATCTCATTTCTGATCATCTTATTGAATCACTTAATATCTTACCTAATCTGTTTGTTCAGAAAAGTATAACGCTGTAAAATCATAGCATCACATCTCTGACCATCACATTGCATTTAATTATCACATCTCATTTGTGATCATAACATCTCATATGATTATCATATAACATCTCTGATTGTAAAATCTCATCTTTTCTCACTTAAGTCTTACCTCATCACATCTCATCTCTCGTAACATCTTAATTCTGTTCATCACCACTCATTTCTGACAATCACATCTTATCTTTGGTTATCCTATTTAATGTCAAGTCAGTACGCCTCATCATCTCATCCATGATCATAACATCTGGTCTGATAATCACAACTCATCTCATGTGATTATAACATCCCATCTCTGATCATAACCTCTCTTATCAGATTAGCATTATCTTATCTCTGACAATCACATTGCATTTGATTATCACATCTCATCTCCGAGCATCTCATCTTACCTCATAACATCACATTTCATCTGATTATCACATCTCATCCCTCATCAATAACATCTCATCTCTGATCATCTTTTCTCACTTCATTAAGTTTTACCTCATCACAACTCATCATAACATTGAGTGCATATCAATTTTCAGAAACCAGACATTTCTGTTTAAAATATCCCTTTTTATTGATCTTATGTAATATTATAATTACCTGAGACACTGAATTTTGGGTTTTCATTATCTGTAAGCCATAATCATCAAAATGTCAAGAAATAAAGGCTTGAAATATTTCACTCTATGTGTAATGAATCTATATAATATATGGGTTTCACTTTCTGAAATGAGTGACAAAAATATTGACATTTTTCATGATATTCAACTTTTTTTGAGATGCACCTGTATATATGTACGGTTCAAAACATCTCATCTCAGTTTATCTGACCTCATCACATCTCATCTCTGACTGTCACATTTCTCATCTCATCTCTGAAGATCTCACTGTCACGGCATCTCGTATCATCTATTATTCTCTGTGATTATTGTTTTGGCAGGCACCAACCCTCAAACGGGTCGTGAGCTGAACCCAGTTCTGAGAGAAACTACCGTCTGAATACGTGACTGGAATCTAAAGCCCTTTCTCTTCATAATGTTCTGAGCACCAAAGCAATCAAAACACACCTGTAGGGGCTTCTCACGCAGAGACAGAGGTCACGACCTCCACAAAATACTTCATAAATGTGACTCCTCATTAACTCTTTATAGCGCTCTTAGGAAAACAGCGTGAATATTTCATCGGCGTGAGTTTCAGAATATGAGAGAGGGATGGGGTGTGTGTGAGAGGCTCCGCCCCTCTGTTTAATCAGAATGTGAGAGAGCGTGACGTGTGGAGGCTCCGCCCCTGTTTGATCAGAATGTGAGAGAGTGACGTGTGGAGGCTCCGCCCCCTGTTTGATCAGAATGTGAGAGTGACGTGTGGAGGCTCCGCCCCCTGTTTGATCAGAATGTGAGAGAGTGACGTGTGGAGGCTCCGCCCCCTGTTTGATCAGAATGTGAGAGTGACGTGTGAGGCTCCGCCCCTGTTTGATCAGAATGTGAGACAGCAACATGAGGAGGCTCCGCCTCTGTTCGATCAGAATGTGAGAGTGGCGTGGAGGCTCCGCCCCCTGTTTGATCAGAATGTGAGAGAGTGACGTGTGGAGGCTCCGCCCCCTGTTTGATCAGAATGTGAGACAGCAACATGAGGAGGCTCCGCCCTCTGTTCGATCAGAATGTGAGAGAGTGACGTGTGGAGGCTCCGCCCCCTGTTTGATCAGAATGTGAGAGAGCAACATGAGGAGGCTCCGCCCCCTGTTTGATCAGAATGTGAGACAGCAACATGAGGAGGCTCCGCCCCTCTGTTCAATCAGAATGTGAGAGAGTGACATGTGGAGGCTCTGCCCCTCTGTTCGATCAGAATGTGAGACAGCAACATGAGGAGGCTCCGCCCCCTGTTCGATCAGAATGTGAGACAGCAACATGAGGAGGCTCCGCCCCCTGTTCGATCAGAATGTGAGAGAGTGACGTGTGGAGGCTCCGCCCCCCTCACCTGTGTAGTCGTGGAGACACTGGCAGGTGAATCCGCCCTCGTGGCTGCGGCAGATGCCGTGAGCGCCGCAGGGTTTGGAGTAGCACAGGTCGATCTCCGTCTCGCAGTAGTCGCCCGTGAAGCCCAGCGGACAGCGGCAGCGCAGTCCTGCGATCGGGTGGATGGGCCGGAACAGAATGGTGTCGGACGCTACGAACGGCGCCAGGCTGTCGAACTTCAGCACGGACACGCACTTCATGTAGTTCTCGCATGGCTCGCGCAGGCAGATGTTGTCGTCGAACGGGAGCACCTCCTGCGAAAAAACAAAACAAATTAGGGGTGTAGCGGTACACAAACATGACGGTTCGGTACGAACCTCAGTTTTGATGTCACGGTTCAGAATGGTTTCGGTACAGCAGGAGGAAAAAAAACACAAATTGCTTATTTTGTTAATTAAACAATGGTTTGCGGAACAAATAGCTTGTTCTTTAAATTCATTTAATTGTAATTAATAATAATAATAAGGATACAAATCTACCTCAGCTTGTCCTCTGAACTATAGGGAGGACTTTTTAATTACTATAAGGTTACAATTAACAATAGAGCCAAAGCTTTAATTAAATTACTATTTATTTTTAACTATATTAACTCTTTCACGGCCAAACACAGAATTTTCCATGTTTCCACAGTTATATGCTAGGGGGCGCTATTACGCATCTCCTGAATGTGTCTAGAATCACTCGATCAAAAACACAAACGAGCGATTTTTTATGTAAGCATATGAAAAATAATGCGATCGTCGACAATAAACAGCATATAAATGAAAAAACGCTGGCGGGGAATAGCTAGCCTAATTATCACTCAAATTTAAGACAAAAATTGTATCCAAACATGTTTTTTAAATTAACTAAATTATACAATTTCTATTTATTGTTGAAATATAATAGCCTAACTTACAGAGCGTCTTTTTTCATAACACATTTATTTAAACATGCATTAAATATATATAGCTGTGTCTACAATGAGGTCTTTCCGCGGTTGAAATGCTAATTAAGTGATTACGTGAGAGGTGTTTTATTTTTGCGTTAAAACTAGTGATGAAGATCATGCTGTTTATACAGCGATCTGTCGCGCTACGTCAAAGAGCGTCAAAACGGCATTTATTGTCTAAATATCCAGATTTTTTTTATTATTTGTTCGGTACACATGTGTAAATCGTCAGTACGAATATGTGTACCGTTACACCCCTAAACCAAATGTTTGTGTGGGACATGTTACATGACATTTTGATGTATACTGAATAAATAATATTTCCATTGATGTATGGTTTGGGCAATATTTGAAAATCTGGAATCTGAGGGTGCAAAACAATCTAAACATTGAGAAAATCATCTTTAAAGATGTTCAAATTAAGTTCTTAGCAATGCATATTAATAATAAAAAATACGTTATGATATATTTACAGTAAGAATCTTTATGGAACATGATAGTAATATCCTAATGATTTTTGGCATATGATAAAAATTGATAATTTTGACCCATACAATGTATTGTTGGCTATTACCGTACCTGCGAGGAGATCTGCGCCAGCAGGCTGCGGTTCAGATACAGACGCTCCTGCAGCTCCTCCGACCCCAAGAACTCCACCTGACCTCCGCCGCTGACCCCGTGACCCCGCGACCCCTCGCCCGGGGCCGCCACCGACAGGCTGACGTTTAAGATGCCGGCGTTGACGTCCGTGTCGTCCTGGATGTTGAAGACCACCACGTCCTCGCGGGACGCCGAGAGCACGCGGGCCACGCCCTCCAGGAACTGAGCCAATAGGAGCGAGAGGAAGCGTTCCTGCGATGTGTCGGCCAATCGCAGCGTGATGCTGTTGGAGAGCATCTCGTCCGTGATGATGGTGACCTGCAGCAGACACTGAGCCGACACCGAGTGAACGCCATCTACAGGGACACAGAGGAACGAGCAATCACTGAAACACTGAACGGATCTTAAGAACTGAAAACAGCAATGCTACTAACTTGAAGGAAAAGTCACAAAAATAATATATTTCTTAATTAATTTGAATGGATGAATTAGTTCTTTGGATCTTATATGAATCAAATGATAATAGTGACCCAAGAATGTGATCAAACAGTTTATAATAGCTGGGCTGAAATATATAAAACATGTTATGACTGCAGAAATGTGATTTCAGTATCGCACCGACCATAAAACACAATTTTTCACACACTTTTATCCCCCAAAATTCCAAAAATAATTATTGATTATTTCAAAGGGTTACCAATAACACGTCATTTGGATATTTTCATGTCTGGGACAAATTTGGGATTAAATGGGTTAATTTTTGCTTTAGTAATTTTGCTTTAAAAAAATAAAGCTATTTGTTGTTTTACACATTTTGTGTTTTTTTTTTACATTTCTATTTAGCTTTAGAAATTTAAGTTTTAGTAATTTTAGAAGTCAAAGATATTTAATTTTTGGTTAATTACCAAGGCAACATTTCTAACTTAGAATTAATTAATTTATAACTACGTTAAACTACGTTGTTACACACACACACACTCGCACACACACTGCGCGCACACACACTGCGCGCGCACACACACACACACACACACTCAAACACACACACACACACACACACACACACACACACGCACACGCATCACACACACACTCACACACACAAACACACACTCACTCGCACACACAAACAAACAAACACACTCACACGCACACACCGACCCACACAACTTAGAAATAATTCATTTATAACTGTTTTTGTTTTTAGGTTTTCATCTAATATTCATCATTTTTTATTTCAGATTTCAGTAAATGAAAATTATACCAAATGACACCAAACAAAATGTAATTAGTATATTGAAATATATGTAAATAATAGTCAATAATGAACTGGTAAAACCGACCTTTATTTTACTTAACATACAGGTTTCTGTGTATTTTGACTATGTATATTTAGTTCATTTGGTAGCTTATGTGGTTCAGGAGATCAGCAAAGACCCAAGTCTGGAGACTCGAGATGTTTTCAAGCTTTTAATTGACTGATTTGAATAAAACAAACTCAAAGACAGACTCTTGACAAGCTTGTGATGCTAATAACAGCCTTTCAGAGCAACAATCCCAATCACAGTCACACGCCTCCAATCAAAAACCAACAGATGAAGATAAGAAACCAGCTTCGTTTTTAGAGCACAGAATAACAGAGATTCACTGCCACGAACCTGAGAAATTATGCCAACGGAGCGACTAGAGTTTACAGCATTAACCTACATACAAACACACAGAGACACACACACACACACACACACATACACACACACACACACACACACACTCACTCACTCACTCACTCACTCAAAACACACACACACTCAGACACACTCACTCAAACACACACACACACACACTCACACACACACACACACACACACACTCACTCACTCACTCACTCACTCACTCACTCACTCACCTCCTCAACACACACACACACACACACAAACACTCACTCCATCACTCACACACACACACACTCACTCACTCACTCACTCACTCACTCACTCACTCACACACTCACTCTCACT
>CM050418.1:10722097-10747097 GCA_027564155.1 Gymnocypris eckloni scoliostomus | reverse complement strand
CTACAAATATACCTGTGCTGCTTATGACTTTTGTGCTCCAGGGACACATATCACATCATATGACCCCTTTAAAGAAGGTTTGGGAAATGAGTTTGAATTCGAACATTAAACTGAGAGACCAGAAGAACACTGAAGGTCTGAAAGTATTTATGATTATGATCTGAGAGATCAGTGTGAGGCTCGTGAACACAAATCCCATCTCAGTGTTTCATCAGCGAAGGCTATTTACTGACTGTATTTCCAGCGGCGGAGAAAGACACATCAGCATCTCATAATCCATCAAACAGATGCAGGAAACATGATCATCTGAACCACAAACACACACTGATCACACACACACCACACACACACACTCTCCATATACACACACACACACACACACATGCACACACACATACACAAACACACACACTCTCACACAGACACTCACACACAAACAAACACACACACACACACACACAACACACACACAGACACTCACACACACACACACACACACACACACACACACACACACACACACACACACACACACACACACACACACACACACACACACACACACACACACACACACACACACACACACACACACACACACACACACACACACACACCTCTAGTGCGACACACTCCTCCTCAGCAGTATTTTTATCTCTCTCTCAGACTGCTCTCTGATTGGCTGAGGACACACACACACACACACACACACACACACACACACACAGGTGTCACTAGGGGCTCTTCCTCTTTCATTAAACACTTTCCAGGCTCAGCGCTACAAAAACAAGTCCTGGCACTGGGCTAACTGACAGCTGAACTGCATGTAAAGCAGAGCTCAACAATGAGAGTGTCCTGATGCCTGTATCTTAGTGTGTGTGTGTGTGTGTGTGTGTGTGTGTGTGTGTGGTGTGTGTGTGTGTGTGTGTGTGTGTGTGTGTGTGATGTCAAATAACCTGAAGCAAATGGAGATAGATCCGCTAAACCAACATCCGTATCCCTCAGCGCATTCACTCGCTCATTTATTAATACCGAGCCACGGCATGTCGGAGCAAAGGTCATGTATTATACATTACCGCCGAGCTACAAATACATAGATGTCACGCAAGCGCTCAGTCCTATAAAACATGCACATCGAAAATAGTGGTCGACCAATATATTGCCAAGGCCGATATATTGGCCGATATTGGACATTTTTTAAATATCGGCATTTGCCGATACGTTTTTCTGTTTGTTCGATGTGTTCGAGGGGGGACTTTTATTTTGGCAGCATTCTCCCTCTTCATTGTTTGCTTCTAATAGGAATAGAAGTCTGTCTAATAATCAGATATAATGTTAAACAAAGGAATTAAAAGCTATACAAAAAGTATTACAATGATTGCTTTTATATTTTATATATATCGAGATGCATTTCATTGACAGGAAAAAAAATCTAATTTTGTTAGTTTTTGCAAAAATAAATCTTGTTTAGCCGTTAAAGTAAATAGATTTTGCTTACCCAATTGGCAGATATTTTTTGCTTGTTTTAAGCAAAAACTAACAAAATTTGTATCATATATTTTATAAAACAAGACTTAATATTTTAAATCATTTTACTTGTACAGTAAACGCATCGTGATTCAAGAATGTTTCGATATTTATAAAACAAACATACTAAGAAAATCATCATTTGTAGTCTAGTTGTCATCTAAAGTGTTTAATTTATGCATTTAGAATTTTCGAATTTCGTAAATATGAATTAAAATAAATAAAAAAGATAAATATCGGTTTTGTATCGGCAACCCTGATCTTTAGATATCGGCTGTTAAAAAAGTTTATAAATGTGTCACTCCACAATACAATAGCAAAATATATAAATATGTATATATACAGATGTTCCAGATCTATAATTGCTTTTATATTATATATATATATATATATATATATATATCAAGATGCATTTACTAGACAGGTAAAATTATTTAAATATTTTAAGTCTTGTTTCCAAAAAAAAAAAGATAAAATGTTGTTAGTTTTTGCAAAAATATCTGCCAATGGGATAAAAGTAAATTAAATTAAATTGATTTTAACCGATCTTAACCGATTAGGCAGATATGTTTTGCTTGTTTTAAGCAAAAACGAACAAAATTTGGATCATTTATTTTAGAAAACAGACTTAATATTTTAAATCATTTTACTTGTACAGTAAACGCATCTTGATTTAAGAATGTTTCGATATTTATACGAGAAAACAAGACAAACATACTAAGTAAGAAAATCATAATTTGTAGTCTAGTTGTCATCAAAAGTTTGGGTTTGAATCGGCTGTTAAAAAAACCCAATATCGGTCGACCACTAATTAAAAGATTCTTACCCGAGACGGAGATCTTCATGGACGCCTCCAGCGGTCTGTTGTTATCCAGGGCTCGGCTGAGTCGGATCTCTCCGGTGCTTTGGTTCAGAAGCACCAAACTGAGCTCGTTTCCAGCCTGGAAGCTGTAGTGGAGCTGATCGGAGACGTCCGGGTCGTGAGCCGGGATCCTGCCGATCACACCCGATGGGAAGCTGTTGGTTTTATCGGTTACGTAGTTATTAAATATAATCTGGAAGTTCTGGAGGACTGGGACGTTGTCGTTCTTGTCGATGAGTTTGATGTGGACCGTGGCTCTGCTGACCAGAGGTGCAGACGTGGCTTGAACTACGATGATATACTCCGGACGCGTCTCGTAGTCGAGGTCGGTCAGAGCGGTGAGTTCGCCGGAGAAGATCTCCAGTTGGAAGATCTCAGGGATGTTGCCTTCGACGATTTGGTACATGATTTGCGCATTGCTGCCTTCGTCTGGGTCTGACGCAGATATGTGGGCCACCACGAGTCCGATGGGACTGTTCTCCTCTACGTAGATATCAAACTCGTCTTTCTCGAACACAGGCGGATTGTCGTTTACGTCTAAAATGGTCACCTGGATATCAACTGGCATCTTGAGCGCCGGAGCGCCTTTATCCACCGCGAAGGCTTGGAGGTTATAAAGAGGCGTGTTTTCTCGGTCAAGACGTCGTAGGGTTCGTACGATCCCAGAAGTGGACTCTATGATGAAGTCGCCGTCTCCGTCTTCTCCGCCTTGGAACGTGTAGAAGACGCGTCCGTTGAGCCCCGAGTCTCGGTCGGTCGCGGACACTTGCAAGACGCTGGCGAACGTGGGAATGTCCTCCATGACTGATCCCAAGTAGCGGTCGCGAAGGAACACGGGCGAGTTGTCGTTAACGTCGTTCACCAGGATCTCCAAATAAGTGGTGTCGGATTTCTGCGGGATGCCGTTGTCTCGAGCTGTAATTGCGAGCGTGTAGGAAACTTGATCTTCGTAGTCCAGCTCCATCTGCGTGGTTACCGCACCGCTATCCGAGTCGATGTTAAACTGCGGGATGCTGTCGTCCATGAAGTACGTGATTCGAGAGTTCTCGCCCGTGTCCTCGTCCGTCGCGCTAATCATCACTACGGTCGTCCCGACAGGCCGGTCTTCGTTGATGTTGACCGTGTAATGCGAACTCTGGAAAACTGGCCTGTGAGTGTTAGCGTCCGTTACGTTAACGTAAACCTTAGCGGTGTCGAAGCGTGTACCATCAGACGCCATTAAGGTAAGGACGTACTGTCTTTCCAGTTTATAGTCCAATGGTAGCGCGAGCGTAACCAGGCCTCCACCGCTCTGGCTAGTGATGGAAAATCGGTTTCTCGTATTCCCACTCGAGATCTGATACGTAACAACGCTGTTAATATCCTGATCGATGGCGGACACGGTGACGACGCTCGTTCCTACGGACGCATCCTCATTTAGCCGCATATAGTAGGCCTTTTGCGTGAACTCAGGGTTGTTGTCATTGACGTCTAGAATCGTCATGCTAATGCTAGCAGACGAAGACATGGACGGCGTTCCGTGGTCTCGCGCTTCCACTCCGAAGTTATAAAAGTCTACGCGTTCTCTGTCCAGTTCCGATGCTACGATGATCCAGCCAGTGCTGTTGTTGATGGCAAACGGGAAGTTGGGCGTGATATCTGTGAGACGATATTCCAAACGCGAATTATCTCCAGCATCGGCGTCTACGGCTTGTATATGAATGACGGAATATCCAACGGGAACGTTCTCCAGCACCGTAGCTTGGAATGGAGTGCTTACGAATATTGGAGCGTTGTCGTTAACGTCCAGCACTTGCACTGTGACGAGGCCGCTGATGTTGGAGAGCGGCGGGCGTCCGCCATCTTGTGCTCGAATGCGAAGCGTGTACTCTTTATTAATCTCGTAATCCAGTTGGCTCACCAAATCTAGTTTTCCCGTTTGGGCGTCGATGTAAAACTGACCCCTTGTGTTACCGCTCATTATGCTAAAATGGACAACGGCGTTGTTCCCGCGGTCTTGATCTGTCGCCGTCACCTGCAGGATTTCGGTGTTAGGCGTCAAGTCTTCGGGAACCCTAACGACGTAGCGTTTCTCGCTAAACTGCGGCGCGTTATCGTTATCGTCCTCCACGACGATGTGGACGGTCGCCGTCGCGCTTCGGGGACCGGGATCCCGTCCTTGGTCGTTGGCTACGACTAGAAGCACGTAGGACTCGACCACTTCGCGGTCGACCGGTCCTCGCGTGCGAATAACGCCTGACCGGGAATCGATCTCAAAAACATCGCTAGTCCCATTGTAGTTGTTGTTCAGCAAATGATAAAAGATGTTTCCGTTAACGGGAGCGTCGCCATCCGTGGCGCGCACAGTTAGAACCTCATAACCAATCTCCAAATTCTCACGTATGCTTTCTTTATAATCCAGCTGCTCAAATACAGGGTCGTGATCATTCGTATCGCTAACCGTTACGGTAAGAGTGGCCATTGCCGTACGACGTGGCGTTCCATGATCAACCGCCGTGACCCTAAAAACATGCGTGTCCTTAGTTTCTCTATCTAGTATCTCTACAGTGGAAACGACACCGCTTGACGAGTCGACAGTGAAGAGATTATTGGAACGACTATCAAAAAGTGCCTCCAAGAAATAGTCCAGCCTTCCAGCTTCACCCTCATCCGGGTCAAACGCTTTTAAAACAACAACAAACGTCCCAGCTGGTTGATTCTCCGCAACTGACACCTGATACATGGGAGGTTGGAACTGAGGGTTATTGTTGACGTTTCTCTTCCTTCTGCTCAGCAGACCCGAGTTCGAACCCGCGGCCCGCTGCAGTACCTTCCTCAGGTGTGTTTGCGTAAACGCCCCGCGGCCTACGCGCCAATGCGCATGCGCGAAACGCGCACCTCTTTCGCAACGCAGCGTAAACTCGAGTAACGTATCAGTGAAACACAGTGGAGCGGAAGTGAACAGCATCCCTTTGGAGATATAAAGCACTGAAGTCCCAATAACGCTACAATTGCCCGGCAACACATCAAACACCCGGAAAACAGCACTGTTCGCCTCGCGACATTTTAAAGTCGTGTTTATTAAACTTATAATCTCCACATCCAGCTTTTTTGATTCCCGTTTGCGTTCCCACGCGCAGTTCCTCCCGTGAACGTGCACGTCATACCGACTCGTTACGAGGTGTCTAAAACCGGACGCGTTATCATCAGCGCACTCCGCGACCGCGTACACACTAAACGGGTTCAGAAGAACCGAGTCGCAGTTCAACGCGGCAGAAAGAGTCAGGACACCTGCATCCGGACGCAGGAAGCTCCGGGCGAAGCGCGGCAGGAGGAGCTGCTCCAGCGCGCAAGCGGCGCTTCGCTCCAGACCGGTGATCGCGGTGCCCTCTCCCGCATTCTCACTCACGTGAACCACGAAAGCATCCACGAGCCACGGGAGTTTGATCCACCCGAAAACAAAGAGCAACAGATGCCGCTTCATCGCTCCTCGGTGCGTGCTGCTCCTCCGCGGCGAGTGAATTAAATCCGGGTTTTCTCCTCAAAGTTGTCGCGCGGAGTCTCCATGCTGATCCACACACACACACACACACACACCATCGAGTCTGGGGAGGGGATCATTAACATAAACCTGAGAGAGAAAGAGAGAGAGAGGGGGTGTCCTGTGGGGGCAGATCTTAAAAGGGCAACTGCAACTGCCCCAGAACAACAGATCTGCACCAAGAGCTGCGTTAAAGACGCGTATTTATGAAAAAGTCACATATTTTGGATCCCAGAAGGTCATGCATCCCTGCTGAAAAAAACTATAGAAACCATTGTAGAAAAGTATAATGGTTTTCACTACAAATACCATTATAGATATTACAAACAATCAACTTTTAACCATTAAAACGATTAAAAATTGTGTGTTTTGGGACATATTTCATTAGGATGTATTGGTTTTAATAAGCCACCAATAGAAGGTGATCAATTACCAATACAAGTCCAATTATTTACAGACTCTGTGATGTGTCTAGTGTGTGTGTGTGTGTGTGTGTGTGTGTGTGAGAGAGAGAGAGAGTTTGTGTGTGTGTGTGTGTGAGTGAATGAGAGAGAGAATGTGTGTGTGTGTGTGTGTGAGAGAGATAGAGAGAGAGAGTGTGTGTGTGTGTGTATACAAACAGTTAAAAAGAAAAATATGTAATTAAATTACAGTTACTTATGAAAATGTTAGCAGTGTAAATGTTAAATATTAAACAGTGTTAAATCTGAATATTTTCACACACAAATATGATTGATTTCTTTCATAAATTGCGTTGACTGCTTTAAAATATGAGACAGAAATATTTCAGGAGACAAGCTTAATATTCAATAACTGTTTATGCTTTATTATTTAAGACTGTTTTTTCAAACCATTGTTAGATGTCGGTGTTTCCCGCCATAACTACACAAAGATTTGATTTAAAAAACAGCATCATATCTACTAAACTACATCTTGTTATGATTTTATGATCTGTATTTAACCTCAGAATAATCTCAAAGTAAGTCTGATTTTATGGTTGCTGTGCTTTAAAATTAGTTATTATAATCAATGAATTACATTACGTTAATAAAGTAACTGAAACAGTTACACTACTTGTTACATTCTAACTGTTACAGATGACATTTCTCCGGTTATGATGAAAATAATTATAAATACACAGCGCTTTCGAGTTATGGAGATACTACTATAGTGCTTGTGTAATTTAATAAATATGCCTCACAGCATTTAATCTCCAAATAACAATAACTATAAACTGACCATTTGTGTATGATTTATTCTCACAGTTTGGTTGTTTGTTCTGCTTAGCTATGAATCATATCTGTGTCCCTGGAGCACAAAAGCAGTCATACAGGTATATTTGTACAAAAATACATTGCATGGGTCAAAATGATAAATTTTTATTTTATGCCAAAAATCAAAGATCATGTTCCATGAAGATATTTCCAGCCGTTACTATATCAAAACGTTTAGTATGCATGACTAAGAACTTAATTTGAACAACTTTAAAGATGATTTTCTCAATATTTCGATTTTTTTGTACGCTCAGATTCCATATTTTCTAATATTGTCCGATCATAAATCAATGGGAATATTATGCATGAACCCATATGCCTTGTTTTGTGCTCCAGGGTCACACATATATGCATTCAAAACCACCGAGCATGCATTTAAGGCATCATTAGTGCTTAAAGTCAGAGTATTGAGTATGTTTTGTGTGATTGACAGAACTCCAGAAGTGTGTTATTGTGGCGCCCTCTGCTGTTCAGAGCGCGCATGCGCAGGTCATTTCTTCAGGTTACGTCACAGATTTGAATTCTGAATAAATCGTACATAACACTATTTAAATACCAACACGTTTATATTCACACACTGCTGTGAAAAACGCATTTAAATGAACATCTGCACGTGTCTTGTGAAGTGTGCTTGAACCGCTAAAGAGAGCTGGAGTGTTCAAATTAAACATTAAACTGTTAATTACTGACTAACTAGATATAAATCTTGGTGTAAACCGACTAACACAAACGATTAATATCTTTTTCCCCACATATTGGAACAAATATGCAACTCGTGCGATTTTTAAAACATGTCTACACCCTACCTCTGCTCTCTTTATGCTCATAGTTTCCCTAGTTTTAACTCTATTGCCCCCACAGTGGTTAATGAGTTAATCAGGCTGTCTAATTCCTCTACCAGTCTTCTTGATCCTGCGCCTACTTCTGTACTCAAGAATTGCTTGCTTGCTCTGTCACTATCCATCTCTCGTTTTATCAATACGTCATTGTGATCCGGAACTGTACCATCTAAGCTTAAGATTGCAGTTCTTAGAGCATGGTCTTGAACCATCTTTAAGTAGCTATAGGCCTATTCCGATCTTGCATTTTCTCTCTAAAGGTGCGTTCACCCATTACACAGTACGGAAACAACCCTGGTTCTTAATGATCTTCTCTTAGCGTCTGATTCTGTTGCTCTTAGCACTCTCCTTCTGTTAGACCTCAGCTCAGCTCTTGACACTGTTTGTCATGAGATACTCGTCTCACGGCTTTCAGCTATTGGAATTACTGGCACAGGGCTTGAATGGTTTTCCTCCTATTTGACTGGGAGGCAACAATTTGTTATACACCCGAATCACAGATCATCTACCAAATCCATCGGCTCTGGTGTACCTCAAGGTTCTGTTTTGGACCCTCTCCTCTTCATCATTTATATGCTGCCAATTGGACAAATAACCAAGCACCATGGGTTTAACTTCCACTGCTGTGCAGATGACATTCAGATTTATTTAAGCACACCTTTTCTCCACCTACATTAACAAAATTGCATCAATGAACTCAAGCTTTGGCTTGAGGCAAATGACTTACCTCTGATAAAACAAGACACCTTATTATATATATTACAAACCTTTTAGGGCCTAACGCCGAGCCCTGAGGGACACCACAATTAACTTTTAATACTCAAGACACCTTAGTATATACATTACAAACCTTTTAGGGCCTAACACCGAGCCCTGAGGGACACCAAATTGAACTTTTAATACTCAAGACACCTTATTATATACATTACAAACCTTTTAGGGCCTAACGCCGAGCCCTGAGGGACACCACAATTAACTTTTAATACTCAAGACACCTTATTATATACATTACAAACCTTTTAGGGCCTAACGCCGAGCCCTGAGGGACACCACAATTAACTTTTAATACTCAAGACACCGTATTATATACATTACAAGCCTTTTAGGGCCTAACACTAAGCCCTGAGGGACACCACAATTAACTTTTAATACTCAAGACACCTTATTATATACATTACAAACCTTTAAGGGCCTAACGCCGAGCCGTGAGGGACACCACAATTAACTTTCAATAAATCACTATTTATGCTAACATATTGATATCTATCCTCAAGATAACTTCATAACCATGAATTTACTAGTCCTCTTATACCACATCTGTCTAATTTCATCAATAATATTCCACTATCAATTGTATCATAATATTTTCTAGATGACTAATTCTGACAACCACAAACATATTTATGCGATTATTAATCCCATTAAGATTAAATCACCAAAACGATAAGTGTGTAATTTGTGATAATGACATGGCTATTACACGGCTACTTAGAAAATTAATAAATGTTCATGAAATATTGATTATGCGTAACTGATTATGATCATGATTCAATGACTTGTGAGAAACCCAGAAAACGTTTTATACAAACACAAAGCACGCAGGTTCAGTTTTTCTAGTTTTTATTGTTGCAGGAGACCCTAATACAACAAACAACTGTAAGCTTTACAAAAAAGAAAAAAAATTGACAACTAATAATCCACCCCGAAGAAAACATTGCTGAGCGTCAGACGTTTCATTATGTTTGCTGCTCAATAACACAAACGTGTTATGTACTCAAGCAGAACGTTTAATATTAACAGCAAGACAATGGTCATAATACATACGTGTGGATATTTATATATATTTATATAATCCCCCGCTCCTCGTTTATTCCTAACGCGCGTACGTGACAGGTGAGAAAGCTGATGACAGGCTCCGCCCACCGCTGCGATGATGTCACCGAGAGCCAATCAGACGCTGGTTTAATACTACATGATTACAGACCAGAGAGAGAGAGAGACGGGTGAGGTGAACCGCGAGCCGAAATACAAAAACAAAAGCGTGGCCTTTTCTCCTTTATTTAGCGCAGATGGAGACAAGACAGCCATGAGGTGGAGAGACATAGAGTGAGACAGAGAGAGAGAGAGAGACGGGCAGGTGATCGTCTCTAGCTTTGTTGTTTGCCGCGTTGGCTAAGCACTTGCATCAGGTCGTTCTTCAGAGCCTCCTGCTTCGATTTATCCGCCAGCATCTGAACGCTCCTGAAAAACACGAAAGAAACCAGTGAGACCTGCACAAATCAAATTAAGACCACATGCTGTTACAGAATGAAACCATACAACCTAGATGCTTAGTTAAACAGGCAAAAACAGCAAAACACTCAAGACTTAAGTATTAAAATCAACACACAAAGCAGAAGTCCATCCATATTGGATTTTGCTATGATAATGAGTTTTAAACCATTCAAATGGGTAATGTCATTGTTTATTGTGTGACCAAAATACCAATAATAGCCAGGATAAAAAGATTTATGGGAGTAACAAGGGAGTTTTAATCCTAAACAAGCCTGAGATTCACTGAGACTCTTATTTTGAAAAGTGCACACTATCATTTCAGCTGCTCACTCAAACATGAGCGGAAAATGGGAACCAAAATACCACAAACTTGCAATCATAAACAACTGGGACTCTTATTTTGAAAAATAATCAAAATGATCTTACTTATAACTGAGACTCTTATTTTGAAAAGTACACACTATCATTTTCAGCTGCTCCTTGGTAACCAAAATACCAACAATATCCAAAAAAACAAACATTTATGCATAATAAGAGACTTTCAATCCTAAACAAGCCTGAAATACACGGACTCTTATTTTGAAAAGTGCACACTATCATTTCAGCTGCTCATTCAAACATATGAGAGGAATATGGGAACCAAAATACTAACAATATCCCAAAAAACATATGCATAATGAGACAAGCATGAAATTCACAGGGACTCTTATTTTGAAAAGTGCACACTCATTTCAGCTGCTCATCCAAACATATTAGAGAAATATGGGAACCAAAATACCAATAATATCCCCCCAAAAAATCATTTATTCATAATGAGACTTTCAATCATAAACAAGCCTGAAATACACAGGGACTCTTATTTTGAAATGTATGTCTTAATTCCGCTGCGCATTCAAAAAGAGAAGGGATTATGGGAAAAAACTAGCAATAATTTAAAGTAAAAAAAGATTTTTGCATAATGAAGGACTAATTATCATAAGCCTGAAATACAGCAGGACTCTTATTTTGAAATGTATATGCTTCACTACTTCAAAATGATAAAAGGCATTAAATATGCATCTTATAACCATCTACAACATATTGTAATAAATAAACGACAACACTGTCAATTCATAAATGGTGCTTTATAATGATTAATACTTTTATTACTTATTATTAAGATTTTTTATAGCCTTAATGCAAGACTTTTAAGGACCCACTACTCGACTGTGCAATAAAAACGAATCGACCTTGCAAACACTGCATTAAACTACAGTTTAAACCACACTGGAGGTTTACGAACACTCGTTAATATTGATGAGCTGTACCCAGAATGCACCTGCATGCAGTTAGTGTGTGTGTTAAGGAGGTCTGTAGGCAAACACACGCAAACAGCTCTGACCCTAGTCAATGTAGATCTGACGCTGGGTCAGAACCTGAGAGAGCTCCCGCTGCAGCTGGCGGTACTTTTGATTATCAGGGAGAGATTCGATGGATCTGGAGCCCGAGAACCACAGACAGAGAGACAGAGAGGGAAAATATGAGGAAACCTCAACATAACCAAAGCAGGAGGAACACTGGGAATGACAACCAAACGAATCTGAATCTGTAATGAATCCGACTCGGTAATGAATCCGTAATGAATCAGACTCGGTAATGAATCCGACCCGGTAATGAATCGGACTTGGTAATGAATCTGTAATGAATCAGACTCGGTAATGAATCCGATTCGGTAATGAATCAGACTCGGTAATGAATCCGATTCGGTAATGAATCAGACTCGGTAATGAATCAGACTCGGTAATGAATCTATATGAATCTGACTCGGTAATGAATCAGACTCGGTAATGAATCAGACTCGGTAATGAATCAGACTCGGTAATGAATCAGACTCGGTAATGAATCTATATGAATCTGACTCGGTAATGAATCAGACTCGGTAATGAATCAGACTCGGTAATGAATCTATATGAATCTGACTCGGTAATGAACCCGACTCGGTAATGAATCTGTAATGAATCTGTAATGAATCTGTAATGAATCAGACTCGGTAATGAATCCGATTCGGTAATGAATCCGATTCGGTAATGAATCTATATGAATCCGACTCGGTAATGAATCTGTAATGAATCAGACTCGGTAATGAACCCGACTCAGTAATGAATCTATAATGAATCCGACTCGGTAATGAACCTGACTCGGTAATGAATCTATAATGAATCCGACTCGGTAATGAACCCGACTCGGTAATGAATCTATAATGAATCCGACTCGGTAATGAACCCGACTCGGTAATGAATCTATAATGAATCGGACTCGGTAATGAATCTATAATGAATCCGACTCGGTAATGAACCTGACTCGGTAATGAATCTATAATGAATCGGACTCGCTAATGAATCTATAATGAATCCGACTCGGTAATGAATCTATAATGAATCGGACTCGCTAATGAATCTATAATGAATCCGACTCGGTAATGAATCTATAATGAATCGGACTCGGTAATGAATCTATAATGAATCGGACTTGGTAATGAATCTATAATGAGCCCAACTCGGTAATGAGCCCGACTCGGTAATGAGCCCGACTATAATGAGCCCGACTCGGTAATGAGCCCGACTCGGTAATGAGCCCGACTCGGTAATGAGCCCGACTCGGTAATGAGCCCGACTCGGTAATGAGCCCGACTCGGTAATGAGCCCGACTCGGTAATGAATCTATAATGAGCCCGACTCGGTAATGAATCCGACTCGGTAATGAATCTATAACGAATCCGACTCGGTAATGAATCTGTAATGAATAGATTAATGAATAGTAATGAATAGATTCATCTCTAATGAATCTAATAACTCGAGGGTTAATAACGAACAAGTTACTTGAATCGTGTCGTAGTTACAATCTCAAGTCGACTAGATAAAAATCATTTAAAAAATAGAGAATCGGTCAAATAGTTTTTTTTTGTCAAATCGCCCAGCACTTGTTCTAGCGTTTGTGTTTTGAGTCGTGTGACGTACCTCAGGCCGTTGACGATGTCCTTGGTCTTGCCGAAGTAGATCTCATTGAGAGTGGAGCGGATCTTGTTCTCCATGTCCTGACACACACACACGCAAGCACACACAGAGACACACACACACCGACACAGAGAGACACACACACACACACACACGCAAACACAGAGAGACACACACACACACACACACACACACACACACACACAAACACACAGAGAGTTTGAGCGTGTATGACGACACATGTGAGCTAAACTAGCGTCTGCGTGAGAGAATCACCTCCACAAGGCGGCCGATGTTAGCGATGTGAGGAGAGGATTCGCCGACCGTCTCGTCTTTCTCCATCTGAACACACACACACACACGGTAACCCGAGGCAGTCACATGACTCCACTGAGCGCTATAAGTAGAGCTGGGGTTAAAGCGGTACCTGTCGGGTGAGGCTGCCGCCCAGGTTCATGGTGCCCGAGCCGGTTTTGGTGGTCTGGAGCCACAGCATGACGGTCGACGTGAGTTTATAGTGAGCCGTGCGTCCGCTGGACTTCTCCTGAAACACACACACACACACACACACACACGCTCTCAGTGAAACTGAACAGACCAGCTCAATCTTCAAGCAACATCAGACCTCAGGAGGTCCAGCTGAATGCGCTAATGTTTTCATGTCATGACACAAAGATTGGGGGGGCAGTTTAAAACCCTGACTTTGTGTGATTATCATTTACAAGAAATAAAAAGATGAAAAATGACAAAACATGCAAGTTAGTTAAACCTATTTTCCATACATTTCATTATTTGCAGAAATAAGTTTAATTTTTAATAATAATAATAATATTTCATCATAATATAGTCTCCCTCAGATGCTCAAAATAATCAATTCATGTTATTTGTATCTAGTTAACAATTTTTTCTGGAACAAAGAAAGTTTAAATCAAATCACTTTTTTATTGTCACATCACCACAGCACAAGTGCCTTGGTGAGTGAAATTCTTATGAGCGTGCTCCAGACAGTGCAAAAAACAACAAACAATTTACCTATGGACAGACAGTGCAAAAAAACAACAAACAATTTACCTATGGACAGACAGTGCAAAAAAACAACAAACAATTTACCTATGGACAGACAGTGCAAAAAAAAAAAACAACAAACAATTTACCTATGGACAGACAGTGCAAAAAAAACTGCACTGGAGCATTTACAGTGCTCCAGACAGTGCAAAAACAACAATTTACATATGGACAGACAGTGCAAAAAAAACAACAACAATTTACATATGGACAGACAGTGCAAAAAAAACAACAACAGCAATTTACATATGGACAGTACATATTTACAGACTGTACAGAAGACAATGTGCAAAATACACATACATATACTCAGTACGCTTAGTGTACTATAGAGACATACTCAATTTTCAACGACACATTATACACCGTATGTGCACATCTACATTATGTACAGTATCTATACATAATGTGGTCTATACATAGTAATAATGTGAGGTGCAACAGATTATAAATTAACAGCAGATTGGTTGAGCAGCAGATAGATGTGCAAAGGTGCAACAGATTATTCATATGCAGTGTCGTGGATGTGCATCGTATGGTGTCCAGTGATAGCAGCTAGGTTGTGATTAGTGCAGTGTGTGCGTGTAGTCCAGTTGAACGGTGTTAAAGTGCAGTGCATGGCATGTTGTGTGAGTGGGAGTGTGATGTAGGTGAGTTATTTCTGACTGTTCATTAGCCTGATAGCCTGAGGGAAAAAGCTGTCCCTCAGTCGGCTAGTGCGGGATCGGATGCTGCGGAAACGTCGCCCTGAGGGCAGCAGAGAGAGCAGTCTGTGGGACGGGTGGCTGGAGTCTTTGATAATCCTCCGGGCTTTCCTTGTACACCGCCTGGTGTAGATATCCTGGAGGAGGAAGCTCACCTCCAACAATGTGGCGGGCAGTTCGCACGACCCTTTGCAGAGCCCTGCGGTTGCCAGCGGTGCTGTTTCCAAACCAGGCGGTGATACAGCCGGTCAGGATGCTCTCCACAGTGCAGGTGTAGAAGGACCTGAGGATTCTGGGGCTCGTTCCAAACTTCCTCAGCCGTCTCAGGAAGAAGAGACGCTGATGTGCCTTCTTCAGCACTGCATCTGTGTGAGCAGACCATGTGAGATCCTCAGTGATGTGAACGCCGAGGAACTTAAAGCTGGTCACCGCTTCCACAGGTGTCTTGTCGATGGTGATGGGTGTGTGTTCTCTGCTCTGTCTCCTGTAATCCACCACCAGCTCCTTGGTCTTGTCGATGTTGAGTGAGAGGTGGTTCTCCTGACACCATTTAGTCAGGGTACTCACCTCCTCTCTGTAGGCCGTCTCATCGTTGTCGGTGATCAGGCCTATCACCGCTGTGTCATCAGCAAATTTGGCGATGACATTGGAGCTGTGTGTAGCTGTACAGTCGTGTGTGTACAGGGAGTACAGGAGTGGGCTGAGGACGCAGCCCTGCGGTGCACCAGTGTTGAGGATCAGGGAGATGATGTGTTGTTGCCCATTCTGACCACCTGACTTCTGCCTGTCAGGAAGTCCAGGATCCAGCTGCACAGAGATCTGTTCAGTCCTAGAGTCTGGAGCTCGCAACCAGTGTGGCAGGCACTATAGTGTTAAATGCTGAACTATAATCCACGAACAGCATCCTCACATAGGTGTTCTTATTTTCCAGGTGGGAGAGAGCAGTGTGCAGGGTGAAGGCAATAGCATCGTCTGTGGAGCGGTTACTGCGGTATGCAAATTGTAGTGGGTCCAGTGAAGCAGGCAGCACAGAGCAGATGTGTTCTCTGAAGCTTCTCAAAACACTTGCTGAAGATGGGGGTCAGAGCAACGGGCCTCCAGTCATTCAAGCATGTGATTTTATTTTTCTTTGGTATGGGCACAATGATGGATTTTTGAAGCATGAGGGAACCACAGACAGAGAGAGGACAGATTGAAAATATCTGTAAAACCCGGCTAGCTGGAAAGCGCATGCTTTGAGCACACGGCCTGGTATACCATCTGGGCCTCGGCTACGGATGTTCACCCGTTTAAAGGATCGGGTTACATCCGCGACAGAAAGGGTGAGTGGACTGACCTCTTCTGCAGCAGCCGGCAGCGCTCTCTGTGTGGGCGGTGTTATCAGCCTCGAACCGAGCATAAAGGTGTTGAGCTCATCCGGTGAGAGGCGGCGATGTTCACAGTAGCTGGTTTACCCTTTAAAGCCTGTGATGTTGTTAATGCCCTGCCACATGCTTCTTGGGTTATTGTTGTTGAAATGTTCTTCAACTCTGTTTTGATATGTTCGTTTGGCTGCTTTGATGGATCTCCTGAGATCGTAACCGGCTTGTTTCCGATCGTCAGTGTTTCCGGATTTAAAGGCAGATGTCCGCGCTGACAGGGCTGATCGAACATCGCGATTAATCCACGGTTTTTGGTTGGGGTAGATACGGATTGTTTTGGTCGGAACTACATCATCTATACACTTCCTGATGAAACACGTGACCGTATCTGAATACGCCTCTATGTCGTCTCCAGACGCTGCCCGGAACATGTCCCAGTCCACGTGATCAAAACAGTCCTGTAGTATAGCATCCGATTGGTCTGACCAACAATGAACTGTCCTGAGAGCGGGTGCTTCACGTTTCAGTTTCTGCCTATAAGCAGGCAGGAGCAGAGCGGAAGAGTGATCCGATTTGCCGAAAGGTTGGCGGGAGGGACTTGTATGCGTCCCGGAAGGGGTGTAACAATGGTCGAGTGTGCGATCTCCAGCGTGTTGATGGTGGCGTGTTGAAAGTATTTTGGAGCTATTGTTCTGAAGTTGGCTTTGTTAAAGTCCCCCGTGATAATAAAAGCTGCATCTGGGTGCGCTGATTCCTGCTCACTTATATTCCTGTACAGTTCCCTGAGTGCCTGGTCTGTGTTGGCTTGGGGGGGGATATAAACAGCCGTGATTATGATCGCTGTAAATTCCCTCGGTAGCCAGAGCAGTCGACACAAGCGTATGAAATTCCAGATCAGGGGAGCAGAAGGATTTAATAGAGTGTATGTTCCTTTCATTACACCATGAGTTGTTGATGTAGAAACACACACCTCCACCTCTGCTTTTCCCTGTGAGCTCTTCCGTTCTGTCCGAGCGGTGCACGGAGAAGCCCGTGAGCTCGATGGCTGAGTCTGGAACAATAGCAGACATCCAGGTTTCTGTGAGGCAAATAACACAGCAGTCCCTTGTTTCTCGTTGGTATGAGATCCGCGCCCGCAGTTCACAGAGTTTGTTATCCAGTGACTGAACGTTGGCCAGTAAAATGGTTGGAAGAGGAGGTCGGAAAGCACGGCGTCTCAGTCTGACGAGAACGCCAGCTCGCTTTTCCTCGCGGCGTCGGGCGTCTCCTCGCAACCCACACAAAGGGCTCTGATGCGGTGTCTTTGAACAGTCCACGGCGTTCAGAAACTCAAAGTCCGGTTTGCGTTTGACGGAGGAACCAATGTTCAAAAGCGTGTCTCTATCGTGAACAGTTATACTAACAACATCTAACACGTAAAACAACAAAAAAACAAATAAAACATACGAAAAACTGCAAAGTTTTCCCGGAGCTCGCAACACGGCTGCCATCCTCGGCGCCATCTTGACTCTCTGTTTTGTAAATGGTTACTTACTAGCAATATTGCATTGTCAGAATAAATAAATAAGGCAAAATATAAAGAAAAAATATTCAGTTTTTGTTTGTTTGTTTTTTAAGTAAATAAAAAAATCCTACATAATACACAATTTTTTTTATAAATCTGATTTTTTTTTCATTTGAATAAAATATTTCTTACAATAATATAGTCAACAACAAGTGTTCAAATTATATGAGCTTTTATTAATCTTAGATATTCTTTACATTTTTTTAAACTGTTACCAAAATTTGGGAGATAAAAGCAGTTCAGATTATTTACTAGCAATAAACAACAACAACATTGAACTATTTAAGCTATTTTCAGATAGAAAATAGTTATTTAAAATTTCACAAAATAAATTGTCAATATTTTGGATCAAATAAATAGACTTTTTAAATAGATAAAAACTTTTATTTTACCAGATCCCTAAAAATTTATAAAAAACATGTATGCTGTGTAACTAAATTAGGATATACCATAGTAAAAACTAACACACTAACTGAACAAACATTTAGGTGAGATAATAAAACTGTCTAAAAGTGACCCCCCCGCACTCTCTCTCAACGGGCACTGCGCGCTCTCACAGGCACTCACGCGTCCTGCACTAAATCTCACGGGCACGCACTCGCTCTCACGGGCGCTGCTCTCGCTCTCACGGGCGCTGCTCTCACGGGCACACACGCGTCCTGCACTAAATCTCACGGGTACGCACTCTCGCTCTCACGGGCGCTGCTCTCGCTCTCACGGGCGCTGCTCTCACGGGCACACACGCGTCCTGCACTAAATCTCGCGCGTCCTGCACTAAATCTCACGGGCACGCACTCTCGCTCTCACGGGCGCTACTCTCACGGGCGCTGCTCTCACGGGCGCTGCTCTCACTCTCACGGGCGCTGCCGGGCACTGCGCGTGCTCTCACGGGCACTCACGCGTCCTGCACTAAATCTCACGGGTACGCTGCTCTCACGGGCGCCGCTCTCGCTCTCACGGGCGCCGCTCTCGCTCTCACGGGCGCCGCTCTCGCTCTCACGGGCGCCGCTCTCGCTCTCACGGGCGCCGCTCTCGCTCTCACGGGCGCCGCTCTCGCTCTCACGGGCGCCGCTCTCGCTCTCACGGGCGCTGCTGTCGCTCTCACTGCGCACTCTCACGGGCGCTGCGCTCGCTCTCACACACACTATCATCTCTATATTTATGTTTTGTATATAATAGTTTTATACATTCCGCTTTGCAGCCCTAATTATAATTATCATCAATTCATAAAAATAAAATAAAAAAAATATTTAATAAGTAAAATACTACTTTATAAAATTACAATCACTCCTGTCTACACAGGAAGTGGCGCGCCGGCTCTCACCTGCACCTCCACCACGTGGATGGAGTCCCAGCATCCCTTGATCTTCTTAGAGCCGTCTCCGGCTTTCTTGATGAGGATGACTCCGGCGAATCCGTGGTCCAGATCCCACAGGTACACGGAGGAAACCCCCCCCTCGAAATACCTGCGAGAGAGAGAGAGAGAGAGAGAGACAGAGAGAGAGAGAGAGAGAGAGAGAGAGAGACACAGAGAGAGAGAGACACACAGAGAGAGAGACAGAGAGAGAGCGAGAGAGACACACAGAGAGAGAGAGAGAGAGAGAGCGAGACACAGAGAGAGAGCGAGAGAGACACACAGAGAGAGAGCGAGAGACACAGAGCGAGAGAAAGAGAGAGAGAGAGAGAGAGAGAGAGAGACAGAGACAGAGAGAGAGAGAGAGAGAGAGAGAGAGAGAGAGAGAGACACAGAGAGAGAGTCAGTCAGGCTCCCGGCCAATCAGAGCGCGGCGGGGCGTGTACTCACAGGTCTCTGTACTGGTCGAAGGCGTTGTTGGCCTCCACCTCCAGCTTGCGCAGACGAGCCGAGGGCATGGCGCCGTCGTCGATCGGAGGCTCGTATTTATTACTCCAGGGAGATCTGAGAGAAACAACCAATCAGCAAACTATCTTTCCCTCAAATTATGTGTTTTACTTTTGTCTGGTTTCCGGTCTTAATTTTGATATTTAATTTCCCTGGATTTTCTACATTGTTAAATTAACGTTTAATATTCGAAAAGCATGAAATCATGAAATGTATACAGTTTAACAAAACAACACAAAATTATTTTTTTTGCACCATTTGTTATTTTTCTCAAATTCTGTGAATTTATTCTTAAAAACACCTTTATTATAAAAATTTTGGATCACTTTTTTTTTATCTAATTTTAAAAGTTAAATTACATTTACTAATAAAAAAAGCTTGTCTTATTAAAACCACTTAACTTTGACAACTTAACTATTTATTTTAAGAAAAAAAATAATAATAATAATAATTACATTAAGGGCACTATGAAATTATTTTTCTTTTTTTATCATCAAAAATCATGCCTAATCAGTTGACTCTTTCATAAAATAAATATATATATTTTTTTACAATTTAATAATTTATTAAACATTTTATTTTACAATAATAGGCCCTATTAAATGTTTTATTTTCTCAGAAATTATTTTCTTTTTCTGGATTTATAAAATCATAAAACTAATCTTTTAAAACCTTTTAGAACCTAGCACACTCGCACGTGGGCGCGCACACACACACACACACACTCGCACGTGGGCGCAGACACACACACTCGCACGTGGGCGAACACACACACACACACTCGCACGTGGGCGCACACACACGTGCGCACACTCGCATGTGGGCTCGCACACACACACACCCACTCGACCACACCCACGCACGCACACACTCGCACGTGGGTGCACACACACACGCACACACACACTCGCACAAACACACTCGCACGTGGGCACACACACACACGCTCTCACACACTCGCACAAACACACTCGCACGTGGGTGCACACACACACGCACACACACACTCGCACAAACACACTCGCACGTGGGCACGCACACACACGCCCATGCACGCTGTATCTGTTGCAGATGTTGACGCACCTGTAAGAGTCTCCATCACGATTGTAGTCACAGAGCAGATAGTCTTTACCCACGACTTTGTCACGCGCGATCTTCAGCGGCTGATCCACCGATGACAGAAGGTCCTCACACAGACTGGGTACCTGACACACACACACACACACACGTCATTAGAGGAAGTGAATTCCTGTCAGACGCTCATTATTAACAATCACTTCCTTCCAGAACCCTGTGAAACATTGACCGCTTGCTGTGTGATGGACGCTCATGCTAATAACCACTAACAACTGCCCGACAAAAACACACACACACTCTCTCTCACACAATCACGCACGCACTCTCTCTCTCTCACTCACACACACACACACACACTCTCTCTCTCACACACACAATCACGCACGCACACTCTCTCTCACTCACACTTGCACACACACACTCTCTCACACTCTCTCTCTCTCTCTCTCTCTCTCTCCTCTCACACACACACACACACACACACACACCAGGTCGATGAGGTCGCTGAGGTTCTTCTCGATCTGCTGTGGAGGCAGACGTCTCATCAGGTCCAGCGCACAGTCCAACTGCTGCTCGTTCTGCAGAGAAACACATCAACAACGCTATCAACACACACAACAATAAACGCTGCTCTTTTCAACGTTCTGTTCATCTTTCTGAATCCAGAAAAATAAAATGCATCAGTTTCCACAAAAATATTGTGCATATGTTTTAAACATTGATAATAATCAGAAATATTTCTCGAGCAGTATATTATGATGATTTCTGAAGATCATGTGACACTGAAGACTGGAGTAATGATGCTGAAAATACAGCTTTGATCACAGAAATAAATTACACTTTAATATATAGTCATACAGTAAAAATATTTCACAATTTGTTATGTATTTTTGATCAAATAAACATTTTAAAATATCGAACGTAATACAACTAAACAATCACTTTTTTTAAAGTGTATTAAATCATATCAGCATCAAACGTGTTTTTTAGGCCAAATTATAAAAAAATCATAATAACAATAAAGCGTCAATAAATAAAAAAATTACATTTGATATATTACCAATATAAAAAACTGCAATTTTATAAGCTTTTAACAATAACAACTTTTTTACTGGATCCGGCAAAACATATGAAAAAAAACATTGTACACTATATATTATAATTATTATAAATTCATACATTTTAAATTATTATCCGTATTTTTAAAGTAAAATACCACTTCATAAAATTACAATACATCTTTAAGTGTCAAGAATATGTCATTTAAAAAACGGAAACTTCGCTATTACAAAAATTATGTCCAAGTATTAAAATAAATAACTAAACAAACGATGAAATAAAACAAATAGTTAAATAAATACAATTAGAAATGTTGCCATGGCAAATAACTGAAATTAAAATTTTAATTAAAATTACTAAAACTACAAGTTATTTCAGTTTTCGAAATACAGCTAAACTAATAAATACTAGACGAAAAACGTACGAAAATTTGAAATGTAAAATTTTTCGTCTTTATCTTTTCGAGTAACTTTAGTTTTGGTTAAAACTTAAACTTTTCGCTTAAGTTTAAGTTGCGCTACTAAAACGACTAAAACTAGCTATGCGTATTTTTTCCATTAACGCACATAAATATAAAACAAAACATATGAAAGCTTGAACGAAAATCAGAAACTAGCCTCATTTAAATTTTTCATCTTTATTTCAATTAATGAAAAGAATGAGTATCTTTAGTTTTGAGTACGTTTAAAATTTTCGCTTACGTTTAGGTTGCGCAACTAAAACTAGCTATGCGTATTTTATCCATTAACACATAAATATAAAACAGATGAAAACCCTAAACTGAAAGCTTCGCGTTAGATTTAGCAGAAATCCAGTTAACGAACCGTTAAGAGTTATTAACATTGTTCAGTGATAATCTCAAAACAAACACAAACGGCCTGGAGAAGTCAGAGAGAGTGTCACATGACGTCTGAACGCAGCGGCTCCGCGTCAGCGACACCTCGCCGCGTTTACACTCGCGTGTGTGAGGGGTCAAAGGTCACAGGCAGACGCGAGCCCTGAGCCAAGCCACCTGCTCAGAGACGTTTGAGAAGGTCTGTTCCAGCACAACGTCTAAACACTCGCCGCTAAAGCCGCTGGTAAACATCAGTTTCTCTCCATCGCTCAAAATACTGCGACACTAAAACCAAACAAACCAGGCCTGAACACCCAAACTACAGGAGATCCAATCAGAGAGGTTACTGACTGATGAGTAAATTAGCGCCGTATGAAATCAGTTAAGATTTTTTTTTATGATGTTGCCGTGAATAGTTCTGTGTATGTGATACGAGGCTAGTTTTACTCAAATGCTGGTGAAGTGTCTCTTAGATCAGTTCTGGAGATATTGTTGATGTATTTGAGACGGCAGACGCAGCATGGGAGTAATGGAGATAATTAAAATATCTGAAGACTTATGAAAATTAATTTTAAAAATATGACATGATAACATGAATATATAAACAGTGTACTTATTCATTATATATAAATACACACACACACCCTCTCTCGCTCTCTCTCACACACACACACTCTCTTGCTCTCTCACACACACACACACACACACACACACACACACGCTCTCTCTCTCACACACACTCTCTCACACACACACACACACACACAATCTCTCTCGCTCTCTCTCTCACACACACACACTCTCTTGCTCGCTCTCTCTCACACACACACACACACACACTCGCTCGCTCTCTCTCACACACACACACACACACACACACACACACACACACACACACACACACACACTCTCTCTCTCTCACACACACACACAATCCACGCTCTCTCTCACACACACACACACACTCTCTCTTGCTCGCTCTCTCTCACACACACACACACTTTCCCACACTCTCTCTCTCTCACACACACTCTCTCGCACATACTTTCCCACACTCTCTCGCTCTCACACACACTTTCCCACACTCTCTCTCTCTTTCACACGCACACACTCTCTCTCTCTCTCTCACACACTCTCGCTCTCTCTCTCTCTCTCACACACACACACACTCTCTCTTGCTCGCTCTCTCTCACACACACACACACACTTTCCCACACTCTCTCTCTCTCTCACACACACACTCTCTCGCACATACTTTCCCACACTCTCTCGCTCTCTCACACACACTTTCCCACACTCTCTCTCTCTTTCACACGCACACACACACTCTCTCTCTCTCTCTCTCTCTCTCTCTCTCACACACACACACTCTCTCACTCTCTCTCTCACACATTATTGTTTTTATTATTAAACCTATCACCTGTTTTGATTTCAGCGAATCAGTTCGAGCGAATGCAGACGAGCTGATTAATATTCATGAACCCAGCAGCTCATTAAGCCTTAGTGCGATTTATATGGTTATTAATTGTAGAATTCGTGGCAGTTTTATCTTATCAGTATTATTTGTAGGTTTTTTCCTCTTTTTTTTATAAAAACATTAAATGACAAACAATATCTTAAGCACACAAACATGACAAATATGCATTCATAATACATGGTTATTATAAAGCTCTATCATCATATAATGCTATCATAATATAATATTATAATGTTTGACTGAAATAATCAATTTAATTTAATAGGTGTCTATCACATTGTCCCACAGAAACATTAAAATAGTGTAGATTAGTGTAATGTTTTATAATAATAATTATTCTATTTGGTGACCATTTCATTTATTTAACATATTTAATATTGGGGCATCCAAGTTATTTGACATATTTGAACTTTTTTTTAAAGTAACAATAGTCACTTTCCCTGGTAATTAGTTTATTTTATAACAATGTAACTCGGTTAGTATGTGAGAAGGAACTAGTAATATAACTAATTACTACTGAGCTAACTATTGCATGTCTTTGATTAATAATGAATATGAAGAGCAATATTGTAATATTTTACCAATATCGCAATATTGGTTAAAAAAAAAATAGCATATTAAATCGCAATCGTAATATTGGTAAAAAAAAAGGCATATTAAATCACAATATCGGTAAAAAAAATTAAATAAAAATCACAATATCGGTAC
>CM050418.1:10712097-10714597 GCA_027564155.1 Gymnocypris eckloni scoliostomus | reverse complement strand
CTTCATGCATCGCTACGCTATTGATAATGATAATTTTTGCAAAATTGCATTCCGATGTTTTCCATGCAAAGCGTGTTTTTTGACCATCTTGCTTGTATTTCGCATATGCAGCGCTTCAGTTAGAAGTACATTTATTTAAAAGATGCTTTGGAACTTAATCTCTAATATTTATGTTATGTTTCTTTTCAATCCATGGCGCTGCCTTTTCATTGTTTTCCTTTACTGTACTTCACTTTTTAGTCATTTAGCAGACGCTTTTATCCAAAGTGACTTACAAATAAGAAAAAGTAACTAAAACTATAAGTTAAAACTTTATAAATACTATATTTAAGAAAATGGAGAAATTAAATAAAATTACAAATGCATACAACAAAATTTCAAAACTAAACATTTAAATGAAAACAAAAAATAAAGCTAAAAACATTGAAAAATATTAAAACAACAAAATTGCGCAAAAACAATTTAGAACAAAAAATAAAATAATTCCATGTGCTAAATGAATGCATTTGATCGTTGCATCTTTCGCAGCCTCTCGCGCATGACATGGCATACTAAAAATGCAGTGCTCAAATTAAAAGAACTGTTTCTAAAAGTCTTTGCGCACCAAGTCCGAAATTGTTGCTCGTTAAAATAAAAACGAACTTTACACACTGTCTCCGAAACTTTCGTACGTCATAAAAAATTTGGATTGGGTTCGATTTTCGTGCTTTTTGCATCCGTAGCCACCATTTTAATAGGAAAGGAAGACGAATATGAAAAAACTATTTTTACATTTTTTTTAAATTTACATTTTTAAACACAAAAATTCATTTTTTTAGAATCCAGTGAACATTTCTACAGTTAACCGCTATGATCTAATGAGCTTTATGATGCTTCAAAGACAGTCAATATTCAGTAAAATTTATAAATTTAGCTAAACTTGAATCTATCAAATGAAGTCACAGAGTAATTCAACTTAAAAACTAGTGCTGTCAAACGATTAATCGCGATTAATCGCATCCAAAATAAAAGTTTTTGTTTGCATAATATATGTTTGTGCTCTGTGTATGTTTATTATGTACATATAAATACACACACACACACACATACAGAATATATTTTGAAAATATTTACATGTATATTTATATTCATATAATTAATATTATACATAAATATATTTAATATATAAATTAAAAAAAATCTGAAATATATACATGCATGTGTGTGTATTTATATATGCATAATATATATATATATATACACAGTGCACACACATATATTATGTAAACAAACACTTTTATTTTAGATGCGATTAATCGCGATTAATCGTTTGACAGCATTAATATATTTGTATTCATAACATTCATATTATATATAAAAATATTTAATATATAAACAACATTTTTCTTAAATATATTCTGTATGTGTGTATTTATATATACATAATAAATATACACAGCACGCGTACATATATTAAGCAAATTAAAACTTTTATTTTGGATGCGATTAATCGCAATTAATCGTTTGACACCACTATTCAAGTTGCAATTATAACTAAATGATTAATTCCTGAATTTGAAGAATACTGTGACACTGCTTTTTTACTGTGATGCTGCTTTGAAACCATTTTTATAAAGCTCTAGTATTTAGATTTTTTGTTTTCGTTTTTGCATTTCAACAACTTTGAGTGAAAAGTGCAGATTGCGCATTTAGACAAACGTCTCCTTTTGTGTTCCACCGAAGAGAGAAAGTGTGAATCGACATAGTTACAATTCCATTTGAAACTCATCGATGGCCTCCCCTTACGAAACATAAGTTTATTCAAGCGTGCTATTAGTATACTTCTTTTACACTAAATATAGGAAAATATACTTTGAGTCTACTTTTCTGTACTTCTCAGAAATATCCTTAAAATTACATTTAAGTATACTTGACTTATACTTAGAAAAAATCTCAATATATTTGATCTATACTTGTTTTGTGTCATCTACCTTTTGATTATCATTCTGAGTACAATTCATAGTCTTTTATCTGCATTTTGTTCAAAATGTTGTTTATTTCTTTATTTTTTATTTACATAGCTTTCTCACATTCAAGTGTTTAAAAAAGAATGTATACTGCTTTTTATACTAGAAAGTGGACCAATTTAGTCTCAAGGAGTTTTGAAATAGTACACTTACAAGTATACTTCAAGTACACTAATATTTGTATGCTTACTACAAAAAGTATACTTAAAAATATACTTCAACTTTACTTAAGTATGCATTTATTTACAAGAAAGTGGATCAATTTAGTCTCAATGAGTATTTAAATAATACACTTACAAGTATACTGCAAGTAAACTGATATTTGTATGCTTACTACATAAAGTATACTTAAAAATGTACTTGAACTTTACTTAAGTATACTTTTATATACTAGAAAGTTGGCCAATTTAGTCTCAAGGAGTATTGAAATAGTACACTTACAAATATACTACAAGTACATTGATATTTGTATGCTTACTACAAAAAGTAGACTT
>CM050418.1:10677097-10707097 GCA_027564155.1 Gymnocypris eckloni scoliostomus | reverse complement strand
AATAAAAACAACAAAATGGTCGCATCCAAATTGTCACTTTTGTAGCAATAATAAAACTAGTACATTTCATTAAATAAATATAGCAACTAAATTATATTTGTGCTGCAGTTGTGAAAACAGCATAAATACTGCATAAAAAATAGGTAACTTTTGCTGCAATAGTGAAAATGGTAGACAATTTGAAAATTGTCAAATTTGCGCTACATTAGTGAATATTGCATAATTATTGCATGTAAATTGTTACCTTTGATGCAATTGTGAAAATGTCAAACATCATAAATATTGCAACTGAATCACCATATTTGTGCTGCAATAGAAATACTGCATCTATATTGTCACTTTTGCTGTAGTAAAACTGCAACTTGAAAATAACATTAAATATTGCAATCATATTTGTGCTACATTAATGAGTAGTGAAAGCAGCAGAAATATTGCACATGAATTAAGATATGCATTTCAGTAATACTGTGATTGATTTGTGGGTTGTTTTGTGGCATACTGGTGAGTTCTCAAGATCAAAACACGTCGGTGTGTGTTTGAGATGATAAATGCGCCCTGCCACGTGGTGTGCTAAACCACAATACCTATTTAACATCAATGATTTATGGACTCGCAGCGGAGCTTGAGTAACTCTTTATGAGGCATGTTGAGAGACAACAAACACACTCATCCGTCTTGCGTGAGTGTGTGTTGATTTTGTGCTAATCTTCAGGGGAAGTTGCTAAAGGAATGTCGATTTGTTGCTAATTTGTTTCCTTTTTATTAATGCAATACAAAAATACAAAGTCAACATTTAAAGAATGGTTGTACATAACACACAAAGCCATCATGAATATACATTATTTCAACTGAAATCAAGTACTAAACTGAGTTAAAAAGTAGCACGTTGTGATGTCACTGCGTGATGACGTCATTGCGTAATCGTCACTAGGCCTACATCAAGTGTCAGCAAAAATATATTTTATATATGTTACTTTCGATTTATAAGTAATATAATTAGTGCGGTCAAACAATTCATCGCGATTAATTGCATTCAAAATAAACGTTTTTGCTTAAATAATACATGTATGTGTACTGTGTATATTTATTATGCATATATAAATACAAACACATGTATTTTTTTAAATATGTATTTATATTCTATATTTTATATGATATATAAGTATATTTAATATGTAAACATACATTTCTTAAATATATACATGCCTGTGTGTGTGTATATTTATATATACATAATTCATATACGCAGTATTTATCATGTAAACAAAAACTTTTATTTTGAATGCGATTAATCACATTTTTTGCGATTAATTTGACTAATTTGACAGCACTAAAAATAATGTAACTTACTATAACATTAAAATAGAACTATTTTTAAATACAACATTGAATAATTACATTAAATACAATTTTTGAACAATTACAATGTCGTCCCCGATTAGCTAGTAAACTAGTAAAACTACACATTATGAAGCGTTAGTTAGTGTGCTACACTCTAAGACAATGTTGGCATAATCTACTATTTTAATGTGAAGGAATTTTCCGTATAGATATTTCATAGGGTTTATTTTAATTACGCTTTGTATTTTGTGTACTCGAGTTACAGGGTTATAATAGATAATTTTCTAGATATTGTTTTTACAGTGTACTAATTGATAAACGATCACATGTACAAGCTACTAACAAGGTGTTGATTCTCATAATGTGTGTATTGCTAGGCTTGTGTGTTTTAGATGTAAAATGTGTGCCGTTTTATCATTTCAGTAGCTAAAAGTTGCCGAATAAATTTACAAAATTGCTAAATTTGTTTTTGAAAAAAAAAGTAGCTAGGGTAGTGTGAAAAGTTGCAAAATTAAGCAACAAAATTGCTAAGTTGGAAACACTGGCGCCCTCTAGTGTTGGAGTTTATTTAGCTTTGCCTGGTAGAAGACGGGAATGTTTGACCACCGGCGGATATATGAAAATAATCACTTTGTTTTGCCCTCTTTAACCCGACAAAGAATGCCGAGGTCCGGTTCGACATGAAAAGGTTTTGCTGTATTTACACACACAAACATCATGTTTTGTTTGCGAGACCTCTCCTAGCGTTCGCCGCTGACTCAAAGGGGCCGCTCTCTGCTACTTATTATGTTCTTTCATGCAATCTGGCTTTAATAGAAAGCACGTTTGGTAAATAAAACAGACTCGTGCTTGTGTTGACAAAGACCTGCAGTAATGCGACGTTACACAGCGTCATTTAAAGAAAAACTAAATCAGAGCAAACAGTTGAGAGGGGACTTCCACAGCAAACAAAGCAACCGAGGGTCATTTTTTCCATGTGTGTTGAGTTTCACCAGCAGTCAGTGTAAAGCCAATTAGCATAGTCCAGTTAACGACATCATTATTCAGGCAGAAAGCATGCATCTCTGTTGATAGCCACTTAAAAGTGTACTCTGACACTTTATGCCGGCGATGCATTAACTTATAATAGGACTGTGAACTTCTCATTTGCATTTATTCATTTAACAAGCGCTTTTATCCAAAGTGACGTACAAATGAGGAACATCTAAATAATTGTGCCGAAGTGTTTCAGGATTTAAGAGGTATTGTGGCTCAGGTGTGATCTTTTTGGTTGCTGTGCATTTGCATAATGCGTCGCTGCTTTAGTAACTTATGTTGCTTCAAATCTCCAACATTCACCAATTTGTTGCCTAAAATGTTGCCTTTAATATGGAAAAGACAGTTTATTGCTTATCGCATTACTACGTTGCAGCATGTCAGTGAACGGTGTTGCAATCACAAGCATTTATCACAATATTTGCAGTACTTTTATGACCTCTTTGGTTGCATTGCTCTGTTGCACATTTACAAAATGCATGCAACACTCAGTGAAGCTCATATCGCAACTTTGACCTAAATAAATGTCCTCTGGTTGATTTTGTTGATGCAAATCACTTGATGTCTTTAACATGAAAAAGTGTATTTCTCGCTCGTTGCATTACGGCGGCGCAGCACGTTGCAATCAAATCAAACTGACATGTAGGGCTGTCAAAAAATATAATTTTGAATATTCTGCAAATTTAAAAATTCACATTCGAATGCAAAACGTCACATTTGAATTTTTTACTTGTGCGTTAAGATGCATTGGCGATGGAAGTGTCGTTGCATTATAACGTTTTTGTTCGTTTATCCAGCTGAAGCCACTGGATGCGGCGCTGCTGCGTCGTTCAATAATAATATTGCAGAAATAGAGAACATCAATGCGGCGAAGATTTAGTTTACGTCAAAACTAAAAATATTTTGCGCATTTTCTAGAGGGACATCTATCAGAGTTGCACTCGCGTCTCGCACAAGAGAGCCGCGTGCTTAGAAAGCATCTAAAATTAATGCAAGTTCAATTTTGAAAAAACATATCTCGAGACTTTATGGCATTTTTTTATTCCTCATCCCTCTGCATCTCATGTTTTAAATTAAGAAAGTATTTTGTGTGATTGGTTTTCGGACCTTTGTATTAAACTGTGCATACATACATAATACTGTTTTGTTTATAGTTGTTTAAGCAACTTAATTAATTATAATTGGTTTATAAACTTTATTTTAATCAGTATGCACTTTTTTCAAAGATAGTCGTGTTATTTTATTGCTTTTGTCAAACGATTAATTGCATCCAAAATAAGTTTTTGTTTGCATAATTTATGTGTGTGTTGTGTATATTCATTATGCATATATAAATACACACACATACAGCATATATTTTGAAAATATTTACATGTATATATTTATATGAATATAATTGATATAATATATAAATATATTTAATATTAGAGCTGTCAAACGATCAATCGCGATTAATCGCATCCAAAATAAAAGTATTATAAGTAAGTTTTATATATATAAATACACACAAATACAGATGTAAATACATGTAAATGTTTTCAAAATATATGCTGTATGTTTGTATTTATATATGCATAAAATATATACACAGTACACACATATATTATGTAAACAAATGTTTATTTTGGATATGATTAATCGTGATTAATCATTTGAAAGCACTATTTAATATATAAACGTAACATATTTAAAAAAATTATGTACATGTATGTTTGTGTATTTATATATACATAATGAATACACATATATTATGTATGCGATTAATCTTGATTAATCATTTGACAGCACTACTTTAAATAAATGTGCATTAGTAATATTTAGCTCGAAGCGCCCTCTTGTGGCCTCAGGAGAGAAGACAAAACCTTTTTTTCACCCTAAGTGAAATTATGCATTATGCAATTTGATTATAGATAATATTTAAGTTTGACTGAGGTGTGTGTGTTGACAGGTGACTCTGGACTGCGCCGGCAGCGATGAAGCCCCGCGTGTGGATAAGTTAGTGGAGCGCATCCTTCACTGCAGCTGCCAGTCGTGCAGTAAAGAGAGCAGCCAGGAGGGGGCGCTGCTGCAGCTTTATCCGTCAGAGGGAGCGCTGGAGACGCCGTCGCTGTCAGACGCTGCACACACGCAGCACGCTCACTTGCACGCCGACGCGCTGTTAGACGTACATGCACCTGAGGCCGGATGATGCGCGCACATACGTGCATGCTTTACACAAGGGCTGCGCGATTAATCGAAGCGCATTTCGTCAGTAAAGCCGATTCTGTGATTAGTAGTAAATCTCCATCACTTGCTTTAAGATGGAGCGGCATATACTACTCAGAGCCGTAGTTCACAGACAAGCTACGCTAAAAAATAGATTACGATATAATCACGCGATTATGAAATTGATGATATCGTTCTGCGATACTGAAAGCTGTTTGCGTATCTACGGCTCTGTGTAGTAAACACTGCTCCGTCTAAAAATACCACATTTAATTAAATGTTTTTACTTTACGTTTGAAATAAATCCTATGGCTTCTTGCGTAGAATAAGGCATATTTCATAATATTCTAGATAAAGGCATTGCATTATTATATACGTTATTATAAGGAAAATGTATAAGACGACAAACTTAGATAAATCATATATTGTCGTAGTCGTGTGTTTATTAGTCATGTTGAATTAATTAAAGCAATTAAATCTTCTGTTTATTCAGCTAGCGCTATACGAATTTGCTGAGTTGAGTTTGTGTTGAGTTTCTCTGGCCTTCGGATGGAGATTTACTACTGATCACAGAACGAGACGAGATACGCATGACAATCGTAGCGATTGCGATTTAATTTTAATTAATCGTGCAGCCCTACTTTACACTTTAAAGCCTACTGAACTCGCCGTCTCTGTCTAAAGCACTTTTTTCACTTCGAGATCGTGACATTAATCAAGACTTTATCACAGTCGCTGGAGCTTCAGTCAGCTCTGTGAATAAATGCGCACACACTCGACTATATATTACTGACACATTCGCACACACGTCCAGATCTATATATCAGACTGTGTGTGTCACTTATGTAATATTGTTTAATCACAATAAAACGTGAAATCACCTTTATGTCTGAGGATTTATTCTTTAATATATATACAGTTGTATGAGACTCTAGCTGTGTTTCCATCTCAATTGTTTTTATGCGCATTTTGAAGCATCGCATCAGAATCGAGAGATTAGAAACAGCGAAATAAATTAAATTCGCAACATTTTTACGCTCGCTTGAGGTGATTTTGTCTTGTGAAAATGGGTTAATGTGAACAATGGAAGATGGAAACGCATTTGCCGAATCAATTCCTCCATGCGCATTGGACTTTTGTGCGATGGGACGGCAAAACCTGACTAATTAGCGGACCGACCTCGTTCCTTAGCATCTGAAATGTTACGGTCATTCCAACGCTATCTTAACCCTAATGATGTATTTGTACGTATTTTACGAGGTGGCTAATTTGTAAGAATTCGTACGACCTCACTTGTACGATTTTGCGCGATTTATCTAAACCCCAGTGATGGGTAAGTTTAGGGGCGGGGTTAGGTGTAGGTCATTCATACAAATTTGTACGAATTGGCAACTTGTAAAATATGTACGATTTAACAAAAATCGTATGAATTTTTATGAATGAGGTCGTACGAATTAACCACCTCGTAAAATATGAACGAACAGCTGTGAGATCGGGCTGGTCGTTCTGAAATGCGAACAAAGTCTGTCGTCAATGTATTTCTGTATAATTGCGTTTATTTTCTTTCGTCTGTATTTTATTATATATGCAAATTAATAAATTCGATGGCTTCTCCTACTTAGTGATATTTAATGCCAGTTTATCTGGAAGTGACGATTTTGTTCTCTTTGAATCGTCGGATGGAAACGCTGCTTTATTCGCGAATGTTTTATGCGACTTTCTAATTTGTCGCACAAGTTAAATTCGCAACTTTGGATGGAAACTCGGCTTTTGTTCCTAAACATAGTAGGCTACCTATGTAGGGAATTCACTTTATAATTCACAAGAATTATACGCAAACATATTACAATATAATTCAGTACCTAAATGTAGCATGGTTTAATTAAAATAATGTATTTATTGTTGACTGTTGTCCATATTTTTATGTATATTATTATGCTAATTAACACTTATTCCCCATTTAGAGTGCTCTAAATCTTGTGAGCAATGTTGGGGGTAATGCAATACAAGTAACGCGAGTTACGTAATCCGATTACCTTTTGCAAGTAACTAGTAAAGTAACACATTACTTTTAAATTTAGTTACTTTTTCAAATAAGTAGCTCAAGTTACTTTGTATTCACATGCTTTGATTGACAGCTCTGGAGCAGGATGCAGCTGGTTTCTGCAGGAAATCACATTTTATTTGAGCAAGACAAACACGACTGTTGCGAGGTAAGTGCTTTTGTGAGTAATAACTGATTTCTTCATAATGGAGCAGCATCACGCTGTCTGTCTGTCATCACTACAGTGATCTTCAGATGAAAAGGCCATGTGGACGTCAAGTGGTCTGCGAATGTGTTACTATGGTAACCCTCGGGGACAGTCTGTGATTATCGCTGGTGAGTGTGTGTGTGTGTGTGTGAGAGAGACTGTGCGTGTGTGTGTGTGTGTGTGTGTGTGTGTGTGTGTGAGACTGTGCATGTGTGGGAAGTGTGTGTGTGCATGCGTGTGTGTGTGGGGACAGTCTGTGATTAGTGTGTGTGCGTGTGTGTGTGTGTGTGTGTGTGTGTGTGTGTGTGTGTGTGTGTGTGTGTTTGTGCGTGTGTGAGACTCTTCTCTGTGTGTGTGTGTGTGTGTGTGTGTGTGTGTGTGTGTGTGTGTGTGTGTGTGTGTGTGTGTGTGTGTGTGTGTGTGTGTGTGTGTGTGTGTGTGTGTGTGAGTGAGTGAGTGTGTGTGTGTGTGTGTGTGTGTGTGTGTGTTCAGCAGGTCACGTGACAGTCTGATTGGTATCAGAAGAGAAACGGGACTCAGACCCACATTCAGAAGGAAGCTTCAGGGAAAACAACAGTGTTATAGGTTGTGTGTGTACTTATGAAGCTGTGGCGATTTTCATTTGACTTCTGTTGTTTATTTTGATGTCTTCACACAAGCATTTCTGAATTGTACATATTATATTATATTATTTAAGACACTAAGTCAGATTGTTGAATGGTGTCGTGACCAGCAGGTGGCGCTGTGAATATGTGTGTGTTTCTTCTGAGCTTCTGAACGTCTTTTGAATATCACCTTTCACCCAATTTGATCTTTTTACTATATAAATATATAATTAGATTTTGGAAAATAATTACTCGATGACCAGAGCTGGGTAGTAACTGATTACATGTAATCTATGTAATCAGATTCCAAAAAATAAGTACTGTATTTAAAATAATCCTAATCAGACTACAGTTACTATTTATGGATTACATGATATTATTTACACAGTAGCAATAATTGATTCATAATTTGTTAATTTATATTTTCATCTTTTAAGTCTTTCTTTCTAAAATAGTCTACAGCTGATAAATCTTATGATTAAGATTGATGATTAATCTTGCTGTGTTGGTGAGCCACAGACAATTTTCCACTCAGGTGGACAATAAAGTTATACTATAATATGCTATACTATGATATACTATACTATAATATAATATGCTATACTATACTATGCTATACTATGCTATACTATAATATGCTATACTATGCTATACTATACTATAATATGCTATACTATACTATGCTATATCTATAATATACTATACTATGCTATACTATGATATGCTATACTATAATATGCTATACTATAATATGCTATACTATACTATGCTATACTATACTATAATATGCTATACTATAATATGCTATACTATGCTATACTATACTATAATATGCTATACTATACTATGATATGCTATACTATGGTATACTATACTATGATACGATATGCTAAACTATGCTATGCTATAATATACTATACTATAATATGCTTTACTTTGATATGCTATGCTATACTATAATATACTATGCTATGCTATAATATGCTATAATATGCTATGCTATGCTATACTATGCTATGCTATACTATAATATGCTATACTATACTATGATATGCTATACTATACTATAATATGCTATACTATACTATGATATGTTATACTATGCTATACTATATATGCTATACTATACTATGATATGCTATACTATGCTATAATATGCTATACTATGAAATGGTATACTATAATATGATATACTATACTATACAATGATATGCTTTACTATGCTATGCTATACTATATACTATGCTATGCTATATTATAATATACTATGCTATGCTATACTATAATATGCTATACTATACTATGATATGCTATACTATGCTATGCTACACTATAATATGCTATACTATAATATGCTATACTATGATATGCTATACTATGCTACACTATAATATGATATACTATACTATGCTATACTATATACTATGATATGCTATACTATAATATGCTATGCTGTGCTATGCTATACTATAATATGCTATACTATACTATGATATGCTATACTATGCTATGTCATACTATAATATACTATCCTATGATATGCTATACTATGCTATGTTATGCTATAATATACTATACTATGATATGCTTTACTATGCTATGCTATATACTATGCTATGCTATACTATAATATGCTATGCTATAATATGATATGCTACACTATGTTATACTATGCTATAGTATACTATGCTGTACCGCACTATACTATACTGCACTATACTGTACTATACTATACTAGAAACACTCAGAAGTCTCAGTTTTGTGGAGATTCACTCATCATTTAAACACTGGATTTACAAAAATCATTTCAAGTTTAAGAAGTTACCGATGAATTTGAATTATTACTCTTTACTTTGGAAGGCATTTGTCTTTTAAACACATTAACATGCACATAAATCACCAATTTAGTTATAATCTGATCTTCTTTCACCTAATATATGTTAATTCAAGTACCCTGAGATTTTAAAATAACTATTTTATTAATGAAGTATCACATTTGCATGTTCATCGGTTCTCTATGATCACATGACATAAAGGTAAACAAATACAATTTGTATTTTGGTTCATTTAAAAGTATTTGTTTTAATTTAACAGCTTTTATTTCTTTTAATTTCTGCACAAACCCAGTTTGGGAAATCTTGACGTAATATAATATTTAATGCATTTTGTTGATAACAACAAATTTAATATATTTTCCTACTCTTTGCATTTTTATATTAATATGGTACAAGATTATCCTATTTAAATCAATGTGATAAATGAGACAGGTCAAAAGTAATTAAAAAGTAGTCTGATTATATTACCAAAAATATGTAATGTATCGGATTACGTTACCGACTACAATATTTGTGATGTAATTTGGAATCAGTAACGGATTTCAATTTGTAAGTAATCAACCCCAGCTCTGTCGATTACCCAAAAATGGCCCATAATGAATGATTTAATTAGCCATCATGCTTGGTCTCCACTCCAGTGCTTTATCTGTCCATCCCTGATTAGCCGAGCGGATGTGTCTCTTATCTCTCCTGCAAAGGACTCTGGGAAGGGATGGAGCTCATCAACCCATCTGTGATTAATCATCTCAGTGAGAGAGATATGCTGCCGAACGCCAAAATTATGCTTCGGTTTGCAGTAAAATCTTGTGAAATATTTTGTTAGACTAGAATTCTTAATTGCATATGCTTTTTGCTAGTCGGTAAACCAGCTAAATGAGATGCATTCCCGTCAAGCTTCTTCAACAGTTGCACACAAACACGCTCACAAGCTGAACTGCACTTGGCGTTTTGTGATTAGCACTAATTAGCCTCCACCATCAGCAATTAGTGGCCACACAGCCAAACTTAGAAAGTCACGACTCAGAGTTTCCACACTTATAATTAGGTTCAAGTGAAGGTGGCGAGAGTCTCATTTCTTCTTCCAGAATTTATTTGGTTTTGTTTCCTTTGAGTTAAAGTGAAGCCCTGAATAATTACTGATGGATTTAACGACTATAATGATTAGCAGACACACTTCTGGGGGTAATGCATTACAAGTTACGTAATCAGATAAAATTTTTGTCACACAAATAACACATTTTAGTTATTGTTAAATAGTGTTGAATTGCGTCATATTCGTCTTGTGATTAGTTTGAGCAGCGCCCTCTACTGTACAGACGTGAATTTACATTTCCTTCAGCCTAAACCGGATTCACTTCACTTTTGGTGTGAACGACCGTTAAAAAAATACTTTTGATATTAAAAACAAACAAGCAAGCCCTGCCCAGATTTAAAATGTAACTCAAAAGTAACGTAACGCATTACTTTCCATAAAAAGTAAATAAGTTGCTCACTCAAAGCTAGTTACTTTTATAGGGAGTAAGGCAATATTGTAATAAAAGTAACTCAGATAGCACGCTCATCTGCACGATGTCTGTTAAAGATCTCTTGATCTGGAAAACATCTGGGGCCGGATTCACGAAACATTCTTAAGAAGAAATTTATTCTTAACTGACATTTTCTTCTTATTTTTTTACTTAAGAAAAAAGTTACGAATATTTTGTATTCCCAAAAATTATTCTTAGGAATATTCATATCTTTTTTTCATAAGATTGTTATTAAGACAAAACTTAAGAAGAATTCAAATTCTTGAAAATAATCTTCTTAAAAAACATTGTAAATAACTTTTTTAATTTAGGACCGCCCCAGACTTGTCTTAAATCCCAAACGGTACGAATTATTTAATACATTTATTGGGTTATTTCAAATTAATTGTTATATTTAAGCATTCAGAATACACAGTTGGACTATTAATAGGGATGTGCACGAGTTTACTGAAGTGACAATGTAAACAATGATCGGTCATGATTAGCCTACATGTGATGCTACTTTTAGCTGACTTCAAAATTCAGTAGCAACTCTACAAAAATGAGTCAGATAGGGAGTTTTAATTGGACGATTTATTTTAGCGTATAAATACAACAGAGGCTACATCCGAAAACGTACAGGCAATGACTTAAAGCAGTGTTTTAGCACGGAAACACCTTGCGAAACTAAATTCGGACAGGCTTCGTAACGGTTTAATGATCTACAACAATATAGAATGAGTTTTGGTGATAACTAAATTAATATTTAATTACTACAACACTGGTTTCTCGCTAGAAATAACAACAAAAGTGCAAAAAGTTAGTCAGAAATATACATTTATACACAAACTAACCACCAAACGCTATTTTCAGACGCCATCTTTATTTTGTAGTTCAACCGAAACGCATTGCTAGGCTGTTCAAAAAAAACGTAAAGCTGAGCGTGACAAAAAGAGTGCACGTGCTGATTATGATTATGAGGGTAATCTGCAGAAAGCAAAAAGACAATAAAGGGAGTGTGTCATGTATTCACTCAGATAAAGACATTTTCATTCGTATTTTATACTTAGGTAAAAAATTAAGATGTTCTTAAGAATATATTTGAGAACTTATTAAGAATTTTTCACAAATTGCACTTAAGAACATTCTTACGAACTTAGTGGAATTTATCTTAAGAAATTTCGTAACTTATTTCTTAAGAAGATTATCGTGAATCCGGTCCCTGCTGTCTACGAACGTCTCACAGACGTCTTCCAGATGTCAGTTTTACATACTTTCTAAATCATAAACATCTTCAAGACATCTAATAGATGTCTATTTGACAACTGGTAGGAAACGTCCTATAGACATAATGCAGATGAGGAAACACTCTAAAAAAATACGTCTTGCAGATGTAAATGCAGATGTCAAATAGACGTCTCCGAGATGTAACGTGTGTGAACAGACGTAAACACCATGATCGTCAAACATTTACCACAGTTTACCTGACAGTACCACATCTAATAGTCTGCAGTTAATGTTACTAAAGTAAAACTTGGTATTAACTTGATAATTGTCACCACTGTTAGAGAAATAATAAATTCAACTAACCGACAGAAAAAATATTATTAGCTTCTTACAGAGTTTGATGAAACAGCATTAATTTATCATGATTTTTACTCTTGTATCCATAGTAAATATATGGGGTTTTGCATTAAACTAGTTTTTAAAAGAAAATATTTAAGATATTGTTTAAAAATATATATATACATATATAGGCTATATAAAAACTCAAGAAAAAAATTTATAATTATCTCTCTGTGTGTGTGTGCCTCTCTCTCTCTCTCTCTCTCTCTCTCTCTCTCTCTCACTGTGATGTTTGAATCCTCTGGATAACGGAATAAAATCTCTCCAGCTCCACTGCAGGTAAGACACCGAAAACTTCTTCCTGTAATCCTGTAAAGTGTTTGATTTCGTCGACTTCAGCTGTCATTATTAGCATGTATTCCTCTTTCATTCAGAGTATGTTAGGGTCCAAACAGACCGAGGCTGTGTCTCAATAGGTAGTGAGCGTCGCGCGCTGAGCCGAGTCCCAGAAAAGCCGTTGACTCTGAACGCGCCAAAAAACCGTTAAAATTAAGTGCGCGAAAATTGCAGACTCAGTAACGGTTAAAACTGTTTACGCTTAATCAGTTCTGCTCGTGTATTTTCCGGGTAACCAATCAATACATCTATTGGATAAATATACTGCTTGTATACATGACATCGAGATAATATAATCAAAAAGCTAGTTTATATTGTAATATGATGTTTATACTGCAACACAGTAGTGAAATCTATAAATTGTGCCTCATCTAGTGATCTAGTTCTGATCCCATTTGGACTTTAATGTTGTTTAGTGAGGTAACGCCCTGAAGTAAAGCCTTGGAAAAGATATGTATTTATTATGTTATGTTGTATAGTGTTTGTTTGTCATGAAGATGAAACAGATAATCATCATAATTTCCATAAACCTAAAAGCACCCGAGGCTATTCCCTTTCCATTGTTTCTCTGTGATTTATTAAAGGGTTTGAACATGTTTCTAATTTTTGATATTCATCTCTCCTCTGCTGGCGGAATTATCATATTTATTGACTTATCTGGACTCATATCTGTTTAGTTTGCCGTCTACAAAGAAATCCCATCAGATTAATATGTGATTACAATGTGTATGGCTAAACAGATCGTTTATTCGTTATTAGAGACATGACCCTATATGTAATTTTATGCACATCAGTAACATTTATGGCTATATTTTGATAAAAGAAAATCTCATTGTATCGTTATTTTATCAAAACAAATTCTGCGTCGTATTTGGAAATGGATGTATGTGAAGTGTGAATCAAATAAATTCAAACTGACTTCTATTAAGTTATATATTTGATATTTAAATATGTTTACTATCATATTTTTATGTTATATTGCATTTCGAATGTGTTTGTGTGTTTAGGATGTGTGGTATGACGGTGCTTTTAGATGATGGTGGAGGTGATGAAGACTTCGACGTGGGTGACGGGATCCGGATGCTGCCGCCTCCTCCGGCTCAGTGTGACAGCGGGGTTTGGGGGCCCCGCCGGGGCCACTGCGGGTGTGTGCTGTGGACGCTGCTTCTGCTGCTGTGGAACGTCCTGCTGCTGCTGATGTGTGTGGTGCTGATGGTCCTGATCTTCAGCCTCGTTCTGCTGCCCGCCGCCCTGCTGCTGTACGCCGGCTTCGTGTGCCATTCACGGGTAGATACGCCCACAAACACACACATACGCCCACAAACACACAAATATGCCCACAATCACATGTATACGCCCACAAACACACACATATGCCCACAAACACACACATACGCCCCCACAATCACCTGCATAAACCTACTAATGCATTCACAGGCCCACAAACACACACATACGCCCACAATCACACACATACACCCCCACAATCACATGCATAAACCTACTAATGCATTCATACGCCCACAAAACACACATACCTGCACAAACACGCAGATGCCCGCAAACACATGTATATGCCCACTAATGCATGTATACGCCCACAAAACACGCATACCTGCACCAACATGCATACGCCCGCAAACACATGTATACGCCTACAATCACATGCAAACACCTACTAATGCATCCATACGCCCCCAAACACACATACGCCCACAAACACACGTATATGCCCACAATCACATGCATACACCCACTAATGCATGCATACGCCCAAAAACACACAAACACACATACGCTCACCAAAAACACGCATACACCCCCAAACACACGGATTCACCCACAAACACATGCTTACACCCACAAACACACATATTCACCCACAAGCATATGCCTGGAAATACACAGATATGCCCACAAATGCACAAGCACGTGTATATGCCCACAAATACACCGATTCACCCACAAACATCTGCTTAGGCCAGCAAATATGTACACCCACAAACACGCGTATGCCCACAAGCACATGCATACACTCACTAATGCATCCATACGCCCCCAAAACACGCATTCACCCGCAAACACGGGCATAGGCCCACAAACACACTCATAAACCCACAAACACACGCATGAACCCACAAAAATGCACATATGCCCACAAACACACAGACATGCCCACAGACACATGCATATGCCCACACACAGATTTGCACACATATAACACGCAAACACAGATATGCTCACAGACACACATGCATACATCCACAAACACCCGCATACACCCACAAACACATAGATATGCCCACATACAGCCGCAAACACATGCATACAAACACTCCCACAAACACCCGCAAAACACACAGATATGCCCACATACACACATGCATACATTCACAAACACATGCATACGCCCACAAACACACAGATATGCCCACATACACACATGCATATGTCCACGAACACCCGCATACACCCACAAACACACGCATACGCCCACAAACACATAGATATGCCCACATACACACATGCATACATCCACAAACACACAGACATGCCCACATACACACATGCATACGTCCACAAACACACAGATATGCCCACATACACACATGCATATGTCCACAAACACACAGATATGCCACATACACACATGCATATGTCACAAACACACACACCTACAAACACACATGCATATGCAAACACATGCATACACCACAAACACACAGATATGCCCACAAACACACACATGCATACGCCCATCCACAAACACACAGATACACCCACATACACACAGATATGCCTACAGACACATGCATACCCACAAACACACCATACACACACACATACAGATATGCAAACAGACACATGCCCATAGAAACACCCACAAACACATACACCCACAAACACAGATATGCCCACAGACACATGCATATGTCCAGAACACCAGATACACCCACAAACACACACATACGCCCACAAACACACAGATATGCCTACAGACACATGCATATGCCAAACACACAACACACACACCCACACAAACACAGATATGCCTACAGACACATGCATACGCCCAGAAACACCACAAACACACATACACCTACAAAACACAGATATGCCCACAGACACATGCATACGCCCAGAAACACCCAAACACACACATACCCACAAACACAGATATGCCCACAGACACATGCATACCCAGAAACACCCAAACACACATACACCCACAAACACAGATATCAGACACATGCATACGTCCACAAACACACACATACACCCACAAACACAGATATGCCCACAGACACATGCATGCAGAAACACCCACACACATACACCCACAAACACAGATATGCCCACAGACACATGCATACGTCCACAAACACACACATACACCCACAAACACAGATATGCCCACAGACACATGCATACGCCCAGAAACACCCACAAACACACACATACACCCACAAACACAGATATGCCCACAGACACATGCATACGTCCACAAACACACATACACCCACAAACACAGATATGCCCACAGACACATGCATACGCCCACTAAAACATCCACAAACACACACATACGCCCACAAACACAGATATGCCCACAATGACACATGCATACATGAAACACCTACAAACACACACATACACATAGATACACACATACGCCCAAACACATGCATACACTCCCCACAACACTCCATAAAACACACAGATATGCCCCACATACACACATGCATACATCCACAAACACATGCATACGCAAACACACAGATATGCCCACATACACACATGCATATGTCACGAACACGCATACACCACAAACACCTGCATCGCCCACAAACACATAGATATGCCCACATACACATGCATACATCCACAAACACACAGACATGCCTTACACACACATGCATCGTCCACAAACACACAGATATGCCCACATACACACATGCAACCCACAAACACGCATACACCCACATACACATGCATATGCCACAAACACCCGCATATGCCCATACACACGCATACATGCTTACAAACACACATGCATATGCCACAACACCCGCATACACACAACACACGCATCGCCTACAAACACATAGATATGCCCACATACACACATGCATACATCCACAAACACACAGACATGCCCACATACACACATGCATACGTCCACAAACACACAGATATGCCCACATACACACATGCATACGTCCACAAACACCCGCATACACCCACATACACACATGCATATGTCCACGAACACCCGCATACACCCACAAACACACAGATATGCCCACAAACACACATGCATACGTCCACAAACACACACATACACCCACAAACACACAGATATGCCCACAGACACACATGCATACGTCCACAAACACACACATATACCCACAAACACACAGATATGCCCACAGACACACATGCATACGTCTACAAACACATGCATACGTCCACAAACACACACATACACCCACAAACACAGATATGCCCACAGACACATGCATGAGAAACACCCACAAACACACACATACACCCACAAACACACAGATATGCCCACAGACACACCATGCATACACCCACAAACACACACATACACCCAAACACAATACACACAGAACATGCATGTGAAACACCCACAAACACACACACATACACAAACACAGATATGCCCACAGACACATGCATACGCCCAGAAACACCCACAAACACACACATACACCCACAAACACAGATATGCCCACAGACACATGCATACGTCCACAAACACACACATACACCCACAAACACAGATATGCCCACATACACACATGCATATGTCCACGAACACCCGCATACACCCACAAACACACAGATATGCCCACAGACACACATGCATACGTCCACAAACACACACATATACCCACAAACACACAGATATGCCCACAGACACACATGCATACGTCTACAAACACATGCATACGTCCACAAACACACACATACACCCACAAACACAGATATGCCCACAGACACATGCATACGCCCAGAAACACCCACAAACACACACATACACCCACAAACACAGATATGCCCACAGACACATGCATACATCCACAAACACACACAGACACAGATATGCCCACAGACACATGCATACGTCCACAAACACACACATACACCCACAAACACACAGATATGCCCACACACACATACACCCACAAACACACAGATATGCCCACATACACACATGCATATGTCTACAAACACATGCATACGTTCACAAACACACACATACACCCACAAACACACAGATATGCCCACAGACACATGCATATGAAACACCCACAAACACACACATACACCCACAAACACAGATATGCCCACTACAGACACATGCATATGCCCACAACACCCACAAACACACATACACCACAAACACAGATATGCCCACAGACACATGCATATGTCCCACGAACACACACATACACCCACAAACACAGATATGCCCACAGACACATGCACGCCCAGACACCCACAAACACACAGATATGCCCATACACTACACACATACACCCAAACACACAGATATGCCCACAGACACATGCATACGCCCAGAAACACACAAACACACACATACCCACAAACACAGATATGCCCACAGACACATACATACGTCCACAAACACACACATACACCCACAAACACAGATATGCCTACAGACACACATAGAAACACCCACAAACACACATACACCCACAAACACAGATATGCCCACAGACACACATGCATACGCCCACAAAACACCCACAAACACACACATACACCCACAAACACATAGATATGCCCACAGACACACATGCATACGCCTAGAAACACCCACAAACACACATACACCCACAAACACAGATATGCCCACAGACACATGCATACCCCCAAACACACACATACACCCACAAACACACAGATATGCCCACAGACACATGCATACGCCCAGAAACACCCACAAACACACACATACACCCACAAACACAGATATGCCCACAGACACATGCATACGCCCAGAAACACCCAGAAACACACACATACACCCACAAACACAGATATGCCCACAGACACATGCATACGTCCACAAACACACATACACCCACAAACACAGATATGCCCACAGACACATGCATACGCCCACTAAAACATCCACAAACACATGCATACGCCCACAAACACACAGATTTTCCCACACATGCCAGATATACACACAATATTCTGATGTTCAGGTTGTGTTTCTACAGGTTGTTGCCTCTCAGGCTGCTCTCTGTCACTACCTTGATGACAACAGTTGCTCTGCCCTCATCATCCTGGGCTTTGTCATGATGTCTCCGCTGGTCGTGGCTGCTGCGGCGACGTTCTGCGCTCTTCTCAGGCGGCTCCACCTTCTCTTATATTTTCAGCCAATCACAGAAGCTCGGTACCAAGGGCGGGGCTTAGAATGGAGGCGGGACATCCACGCCTGGGTTTGACTGACAGACACGCCCACCATTCTCAGGTCAGGGTGACCTCTAGCAACAGTAACGTCACGGCGATGTTACAGCATTACTGTAACTCTTCAAAAACTCAATCATGTAACAATGTATCCCTGAATGACCAAAATGTAACGTTTCAACAATGATTGAAAAATTGATACAAAGTTCAAGAATAAGTGTTACTGTATATTTAAATTGTAAATAGTTACTACATTAAATTGTACGACTACTTTATTTCCGCGCATGCTAGTTGCGTTAAGTCTGTTTGCGTGCGATTATATGACGATGCTCTGTACGATACAATCACGCAAATATACAGCAATGCTACAGAAAAATATCTCTTTCTTCTGACGAATAAGACTTCGATGTAACACAATTTTACTGACGTTTCGGTGGTGTGCGAATAAGTGTGTATTGTGTTTACTCGCGCATGTCGATGTTTACATTGTGATTAAATTGTGAATAAACTGACTGGAATCAAATCTGTGGTTGGGCTTCATTTTGGAAAGTCTCGCGTCCCAAAAGCTAGCGCTGTAAAAATATCTCGCAATTCGCGAGAACTATTCCTCGTATATAGCGCACAAGAGAAAGACGCTAAATCATGCCTTCTGTGTAACTCTGGATGGAAGCCGATATGATTTATCGTTATGATGTAACATTTAACGTAATAATTGTCGTAATGGATCTAACGCACTGTGATTCATCACCATGACAACAAGCAGCAGCTATATAGTTTCATTCATAGTGACACTGACCGCCAAATTGTAAACATGACAAACATAAACACCATAAAAGTTTCACGTCATTAATTTGTATTTTCACATTTTTTGATGTTTTTTTATAGAGTCATGGTGAGGAGTTGTGATTGGTTGCCAGTTACTATGGTGTTTTTCGTCATTATTAGTGTGTGTGTGTGTGTGTGTGTGTGTGTGTGTGAGTGTGTGCGCGCGCTGCTTTGCGGTTGTAATGATGTTTTGGACAGTTTCAGGAGTGTTGTGATTGGTTTGTCAGGGTGTTGCTATAGAATTTTAGGTGGTTTCAAGGGTGTTGCTATGCAGTTACTATAGTGTTTTTTTGTAATTATTAGTGTGTGTGTGTGTGTGTGTGTGTGTGTGTGTGTGTGTGTGTGTGTGTGTGTGTGTGTGTGTGTGTGTGTGTGTGTGTGTGTGTGTGTGTGTTTGCGCGCTGCTATGCAGTTGCTATAAAGTTTTGGACAGTTTCAAGAGTGTTGTAATTGGTTTCCAGGGTGTTGCTATGGAATTTTAGGCAGTTTCCAGGATGTTACTATGCAGTTACTATAGTGTTTTTTTTATTATGTGTGTGTGTGTGTGTGTGTGTGTGTGTGTGTGTGTGTGTGTGTGTGTGTGTGTGTGTGTTTGTGCGCTGCTATGCAGTTGCTATGTTGTTTTGGGCAGTTTCAAGAGTGTTGTGATTGGTTTGTCTAATTTTGGAATTTTAGGCAGTTTTCAGGGTGTTGCTATGCGGTTCTGGAGTCGTGTCTGATAGACTGATAGAGCATTGTCAGGTCATTCGAGAGCTTCAAAGTGTTCCTATCCAGTTGCTGTTGTGTTGCGATGTGGATGTCAAACCATTAAATGGTTGCTATGGTGTTGCTAGGTCTTACAGTGATCGTCCCTGTGGCCTGGGTTCCTGTATTAATGTGTGTGTAGTCTGTTTTTCTAAGATCAGACTGAGTTCTCCAGCTGCTCTGAAGTGTTTTGTTGTGCTGTTTCTCATCTGCCCCCTGTGACTCGTTACCGTCTCTCATTCACTGAGCTGATCTTCATCAGGGACCCGTGTGACGACGTCCACTAGACACACACTGCCATAATCTGACACGTTTCTGAGAGAAATCTCTTCTTCTGTAAATTAATATTTGTTTTGAACAATTATTAATCACACTTGCCGGAGACTCTACAACTCAGAAGACCATTATTGTATCAAAGAAGACAAGCATTGAATATACATTGCAAAAAAAGTAGCAAATATTAATATTTAGAATAGATTCATTTTTTAAAAGGCTTTTAGTGTTTTCAAAAAACGTATTTTTCCAGAATAGCTTATAAGTGATTTATTTGATGTTTATTTTACTTTTTAATTGCTATTAATTGCTAAACTATATCATACAGTATAAATATAAAAAAGCGATTTTTTTTGCGCTCATATCTTGAATTTTAGGTTTACAGTTGTGCATTATGTTAATCAGAAACTGCTTGTTTTCCCAAATTAACAACCCTAATATGTGAACAAATGCAAACGAGATACTGATGCTACGGTGTCAGCGTGTTCCTGAATAAGAACATGTGTGTCGTGTTAATTAGCTCCGTACGACACCCAAACGAGTCGCGCCGATGATCTAATTGACATCTTCCCCATAATGCACTGCTTCGTCTCTTATCGATGCTCGACTGTAAAATTGTGGCGCGGCGGATTAGAGTCGAGCGTTCTGCTCTTTATGTGTGATTAACACCCTGCAGACGTTTAGATGCTGATTCGTGTGATATGTGTGTATTTATAAACTCTTGCACTGCAGTGGTTGTTTATTAAAATCAGTCATAGATCCTCCTTCATCACAAACACATCATGTTCACTAACACAACAGTACCTTACAACACAAAAGCAGTCATAAGTCGCTGCGGTATATTTGTAGCAATAGCCAACAATACATTGCATGGGTCAAAAATGATACATTTTTATTTTATGCCAAAAATCATTATGTTCCATAAAAATATTAGTAAACCCGTAAACATATCAAAACTAAATGTTTTGATTAGTAATATGCATTGCTGAGAACTTAATTTGAACATCTTTTAAAGGTGATTTTCGCAATATTTCAGATTTTCAAATATTGTCCGATCATAACAAACCATACACCAATGGGAAGATCATATGATCCATAAATATCAATGTATAAAATTGACTGGTTTTGTGCTCCAGTGTCTTATATAGAGTTATAGCCAATGCAAAACATACAGATAAACACAAAACAGCAGGGGTTTTTTTTCAATAAAAAAACAATTTTTGCTAGGGACAATTTAGTAGTTGATTCAATCATAGCGTCTTTACTAAATTCCTTGATATATATACAGTACACAACATATACAGCATATTATATTTTGTATAATCGATAAATTGAATGATAACAAATTATTAAAACTATTAATTTAAGTTGTTTTATTAAGCAGCTGTGCATCAAGTGAAGGTATGCTAATCTCATATGTCATGCATCATCATCATTTTTCCACTATAAGCAGTGCAGTGTTGCATTATTGTGTTAATTAATGATGATTGGAGGGATGAAGCTGTGCATGTGTTTACTGAGGTCTCGGTATTATTGATAGTTAAAGTGGTAGATTTGCATTAAGTCACATCACTAACAGTCTCCATCTCTTGCTGAAAATCAATGCGCTCTGCTGCTAATCTTCCTAAAGCTGGATGCTCTTAAGGCCGAATGAACCTGAATGATCTCGGCTGTTTCTGTCTGCGTTTTATTTTCTCTGTGCGGGAGAAAGGAATAATGAAATTGTCATTTTTCCCTCTCTTCTGGTCTAGTATTTCCACTCGACTCAGTAAAGGTCTTTTTACGACAATCTTCTCTCGCCCGGAGGATCTGCTCATTCTCTTTCTCTCTTTGTGCCTCAGCCGTCTGCCGCAGATGTGGACGCTGTTTATCATCAGTTTTAGAGGTTTTATTCTGGCTCGTGAAGTGTTTGTGTCCGGCTGTGTAAAAGCATCGATGCCAGTCTGACATTTGACTGCGGCTCAATTATAGAGCTTGTGTTTGTCTCAATCAGAGCTTCTTTTTTCTTCCATTCCCTCACCGCAAGAGTTTTCTAATCCACACACACAAACAGTCGGAGCTACAAAACATCTACGAAAACATCTGTTTCTCTGTTGATAGCACACGTACGTCATGGAGACGATGCTTGCTATCTGCAAGATGTATTTTTTAGAGTGTTTGCTTATCTGTATTACGTCTATTGGACATTTCTTATCAGATGTCAAATAGACGTATATTAGATGTCTCTAAGATGTTTATCAGATGTCAAATAGACGTATATTAGATGTCTCTAAGATGTTTATCAGATGTCAAATAGACGTCTATTAGATGTCTCTAAGATGTTTATCAGATGTCAAATAGACGTCTATTAGATGTCTCTAAGATGTTTATCAGATGTCAAATAGACGTATATTGGATGTCTCTAAGATGTTTATCAGATGTCAAATAGATGAATATTAGATGTCTCTAAGATGTTTATCAGATGTCAAATAGATGAATATTAGATGTCTCTAAGATGTTTATCAGATGTCAAATAGATTAATATTAGATGTCTCTAAGATGTTTTTCAGATGTCAAATAGATGTATATTAGATGTCTCTAAGATGTTTATCAGATGTCAGATAGACGTCTATTAGATGTCTCTAAGATGTTTATCAGATGTCAGATAGACGTCTATTAGATGTCTCTAAGATGTTTTTCAGATGTCAAATAGATGTATATTAGATGTCTCTAAGATGTTTATCAGATGTCAGATAGACGTCTATTAGATGTCTCTAAGATGTTTATCAGATGTCAGATAGACGTCTATTAGATGTCTCTAAGATGTTTATCAGATGTCAAATAGACGTATATTGGATGTCTCTAAGATGTTTATCAGATGTCAAATAGATGAATATTAGATGTCTCTAAGATGTTTATCAGTATATTAGATGTCTCTAAGATGTTTATCAGATGTCAAATAGACGTATATTGGATGTCTCTAAGATGTTTATCAGATGTCAAATAGACGTATATTAGATGTCTCTAAGATGTTTATCAGATGTCAAATAGATGAATATTAGATGTCTCTAAGATGTTTATCAGTATATTAGATGTCTCTAAGATGTTTATCAGATGTCAAATAGACGTATATTGGATGTCTCTAAGATGTTTATCAGATGTCAAATAGACGTATATTAGATGTCTCTAAGATGTTTATCAGATGGCAGATAGACGTCTATTAGATGTCTCTAAGATGTTTATCAGATGTCAAATAGACGTCTATTAGATGTCTCTAAGATGTTTATCAGATGTCAAATAGAAGACTATTAGATGTCTCTAAGATGTTTATCAGATGTCAAATAGATGTCTATTAGATGTCCCTAAGATGTTTATCAGATGTCAAATAGACGTATATTAGATGTCTCTAAGATGTTTATCAGATGTCAAATAGACGACTATTAAATGTCTCTAAGATGTTTATCAGATGTCAAATAGAAGACTATTAGATGTTTATCAGGTGTCAGATAGACGTATATTAGATGTCTATAAGATGTTTATCAGATGTCAAATAGACGTCTATTAGATGTCTCTAAGATGTTTATCAGATGTCAAATAGACGTATACTAGATATTTCTAAGATGTTTATCAGATGTCAAATAGACGTCTATTAGATGTCTCTAAGATGTTTATCAGATGTCAAATAGATGTCTATTAGATGTCCCTAAGATGTTTATCAGATGTCAAATAGACGTATATTAGATGTCTCTAAGATGTTTATCAGATGTCAAATAGACGTATATTAGATGTCTCTAAGATGTTTATCAGATGTCAAATAGACGTCTATTAGATGTCTCTAAGATGTTTATCAGATGTCAAATAGACGTATACTAGATATTTCTAAGATGTTTATCAGAAGTCAAATAGACGTCTATTAGATGTCTCTAAGATGTTTATCAGATGTCAGATAGACGTCTATTAGATGTCTCTAAGATGTTTATCAGATGTCAAATAGACATCTATTAGATGTGTCTAAGATGTTTATCAGATGTCAAATAGACATCTATTAGATGTCTCTAAGATGTTTATCAGATATCAAATAGACGTCTATTAGATGTCTCTAAGATGTTTATCAGATGTCAAATAGACGTATACTAGATTTTTCTAAGATGTTTATCAGATGTCAAATAGACGTCTATTAGATGTCTCTAAGATGTTTATCAGATATCAAATAGACGTATATTAGATGTCTCTAAGATGTTTTTCAGATGTCAAATAGACATCTATTAGATGTCTCTAAGATGTTTATCAGATATCAAATAGACGTATATTAGATGTCTCTAAGATGTTTTTCAGATGTCAAATAGACATCTATTAGATGTCTCTAAGATGTTTATCAGATATCAAATAGACGTATATTAGATGTCTCTAAGATGTTTTTCAGATGTCAAATAGACGTCTATTAGATGTCTCTAAGATGTTTATCAGATGTCAAATAGATGTCTATTAGATGTCTCTAAGATGTTTATCAGATGTCAAATAGACGTATATTAGATGTCTCTCAAAATGAAGTTGAATGTTTTTGTATTTGCTGAAAGGATTAATCATATTTTGCAGCTGATAAACACGCTTATTTAGGAAATACAGTACATGCAAATGTAAAGTTTAAGATCAGCTGTTATTCCAGTATAATGCTCCAGAGTTTAAATTCACCTCTGTAATCATACATTACTTTGATTTATTATTAACTTTCTCAGCAGTTCAGGAGATTTATCACCTGATCATAATTTACCACACTGTAATGAAGGCATATGAATATTCATAAAGCTCCTGATTTGGGTCAAACGGTATATAAATCACAGAATGAATCAATATTTTATCCTCAAATATTGAGTATTTTCCCACTTCTCACTGTAAAATCATGTAATGATCCTCTTATTTCTGTCTTGTTTTGCCGTACAAATATCTAAACCTTCATAAATCAAGATTACTTGAGACGACTAACAGAAGATACAAAAAAATATTTTCAGAGCAATGTTCAAATTAATTTGTACTTAAAACAAGAAGAAATACTTTTTTATATAAAAAATAAATTAATTCAAAGGGAAACAAGAACATTTTTTATTACCCCACTAGCAAATCATTTTAATTTTTAACTATATTTAATTAAAAATTTTTGTTGCAAAAACACATTTATTTTTGATAGATATTTCAGAAAACAAGTTTGCCGTCAAGCTTCTGGTCCCCTTCGACTTTCATAGCATTTACTATGGGAGTAAATATTAGTAAGTATTTTAAACAATTATTTATTTATATTTAAATAAATAGTAAAAAAAAAAATCGTTTGTACGATTTCTTATAATGACTTTTAAACCATAATATTCATAATAAATTAAACTATTACTAATACTAATTCTCAGCATTTGACAATTTCATAAAACACTTTTTGCAAAACACAACACACAGTTCTCTATGTGACACACACAGGAGTTAATATTATGGCAAAGGTGTGTTTGTGATATTTTGAATGCAGTGCTTAATTTTTCAAGAGATGTGAGACATTTTGCGTTTTGTGTGCAATTCTTGGATTTGTGTGTAAAGTTTAGAGCTGGAGGAATGAAGATCAGCCTTCATCATCGTCCTCTTCCTCACGAATAAAGAGTGAAACTCTTCTCAGGTGTGTGTGTTTATTCGATAATGATGTGTGTGGTGTTGAAACATCTTTCAAATGTTGCTCCACTGCAAACTCAGACCAGAAACTTTCACAAAACCTCAAATTGAATACATAATGTCAGTTTTATTTAGAATATATATATTTATGTATTTATTTATTTATATATTACATTTAAATTTGCAGTGAAAACAACTCAAGATGCCTTTTAAATACATTTTACACAATTATTTAGTTTTTAAATATATATTTAGATATAGGATGGAACATGCCTTTTTAAATATTTGTGTTACATATATGTAAAGTAAGCTAATTTTATATATGTGTTTTCAATTTACACTTTAAATATTTTTTACACAAAGTATTTAAGCATTTAATGTCATTTCCACTTAAATTCGGTTATTTTTTTATATATTTACATGTTCATTTACAGTGAACAGAGTTTGAAAACACCCTTTTTAATCTCTATTTTTAAATATATTTTACATAGTATTTTAATATTTTATTTCATTTTAAATGTATGAAATGTACATTTTAAATATATTTTACACATTTTTTTGTATATTTTAATATTTTATCACTTAATGTAATTGCAATATATTAAGTTCATATATATTTAAATATACATTTTTTGTGCAATATATGGTGGTTTCTTTTCAATGATTAATTTTACTTATGAACATAAAACTTTGCTAAGATCCCTCTTGTTTTACATCCGTGTTTACTGGCTCCTCCCTCAGTGCTGCAGATGGCGCTGTGAGCCGCGCCGAACCGGATTCCCGCGCGCGGGAACATGGCGGCGGCCACTGGAGCGCTTCTGCCCGGAGACGGCATCCTAATCGCGGGTAAACTCTATTCGAGCGTCGCGATGACTCTGGACACCTGCCTGCTGCCGCCCGAGCGCGTGCACTGCAGCCCCTCGCGCGCGCACGGACTGTCCGCGCGCACGGAGGAGCAGCTTCGGAACCGAATGAGCGAGATGATCCAGAGCGCGGGAATTCTGCTCCGTTTACCTCAGGTCCGGCGCGCGCGTCCAGCTTGTCGCTTAGCAACACTACTTTTGAAAACAAACCCGCTTAGAACTAGTTTGAGAGATGGTTAACGGTCTCTAACTGGTCTGGTCTGGTTTCAAATGGTTTTGGGCTCGTGTCAGCTGGTCGTAAAGGTCCAGTCGGTCATCCAGGTGAAAACCACCAGTAAGACCAGTAAACCAATAACCAGTTGCATAAACTGCTTAGACTAGTCTTAAAACTTAACCGCCTTATTTGTAACTGCAAAACTGGTCATAACATTTTAAAATCAGTTACATTTAAATGTAGATTTGTCTAATTTAAATCCAAAAAGTATGGCTGATTACCACTAGGATCAACTGTTAGTTAGTCAAACTAGTTCTTAAGACAAAGTCTTAACATGGTGACTATGTATATACTACTTTTCAGCTGGACTAGTTTCACTAATCAATACTTCAGACCACAACAACACTTAAGTACACTAAATAGTAAATGTTGCTAATAGCTCAGAACTATTAGACAACTAGGGTTTTGAATATTTAAACTAGTTTTCCACTATACTAACTTAAGGTTTCATATTCTAGTAGCTTTGTTTATATATTTTAAGTGTTGATACTTGTTTTATCAGGTAGCCATGGCAACAGCCCAGATCCTGTTCCATCGGTTCTTCTACTGTAAATCATTCGTGAGACACTGCGCGGAGGTGAGACGCTAATATGCCGTTTTAGACGTTCTGCTAGCTGTGAGTAACTTTGCAACTCTATGTCTGTTTACTAGTACGTTATTGAGCATTATTTCACATGTAGATGCAGAGTTAAGGTCCTTGCACATCTATTACGATATTAGCGTCTACACTGGCAAACAATATCGTTCAATTAATAAATTAATTGTTAAATCTCCTTCACGTGCTTTCAAATGGAGCGGAATTTACTACACAGAGCCGTAGTTAACTAATAAGCTATGCAATATTGCGTTCATATTCGCAGATTAATCGTCTTCGATAATTAACGCGATATCGCGTAGCTTGCCGGTGAACTACGGCTCTTTACCGCTCCATTTGAAAACACGTGATGGAGATTTACCGATAATGACAGAACCGGTTTTACTGACGAGATGCGCATGACAATCGCATGCGATATATCGCCCAGCACTATTCGTTAGCTTTATAGTTATCGTTTTTTTGTTTTGTTGTGTGAACGACACAGAGTTCGAACTTTTCGTACGTGTTTTTTTTTTGTATTCGTCACATCCAAACCTTGCACACATTCAGATGCATCAAATCATCTCTCAAAATGCTAGCTACGAATGCGAAAAATGCATAAAATTGAACCTGGTACGAATTTTCTTACGATTGACGAAAGTTTCGGAGGCAGTGTGTAAAAGTGATTGACACAACGTGAGGTCGTATTTATTTTCTAACGTGTGAAAATTTTGTACGGACCAGCTAGCAGAATGTCTGAAATGGACTATCGTAATAATATCGTAATGTAACGCCGTTTGTCACGTGACCTTTAACCCTTTCGCAGACGGCGGCCATGGCGTGTCTTCAACTGGCGTCTAAGATCGAAGAGGAGCCGCGCCGCGTGAGGGACGTGCTAAACGTCTTCCACCACCTCAAACACGCCGCAGGAAACAGGTAACGCATCGCTCACCGTATCACGTTTGCACGAGTGTGTTCTGATGCTACGATGTCTCCGTCAGGCGTGGCAGTCCCATGCTGCTGGACGAAGGCTACGTCAGCCGCAAGAGCGACGTGATTAAAGCAGAGCGGCGCGTCCTGAAAGAGCTTGGCTTCTGCGTTCACGTCAAGCACCCGCACAAGGTCAGGCTGACGCATTTTCAAGCGCATGTGCTGCGTTTTAGGCCAGAAACATAGTTTACGCAAGTATGCAAATTTTTTGGTAATGCATCTCAAGCTTGCGTGCCACGTTTAGATTCATTAAATGCGTATTCTGCATAATGATACAATTACAATAGTAATGTACTTTTTACGCAAATGTGCAAATTCTTAGGTAATGCATCGTGGGGGTTGCATGCTATGTTTACACTGATGCATTATTCTGCATTTAGCCTAGAACCGTACTTTTTTACAGAAGTACGCAAAATCGTAACTAATGCATTTCAAACTAACCCGAGCCAAGGCATTAGGGCTTGGGCCGGCCCTGCTTGCATGCAAAGGTTAGACAGGTGCATTTTCACACACATAGGCTAGAATCAGATTTTACGCAATATGCAAGTTCTTTGCTAATGCGTAATGCCGTGGTTAAATGGATGCATTTTTTACGCATTTTAGGCCAGTTTTTTT
>CM050418.1:10579597-10672097 GCA_027564155.1 Gymnocypris eckloni scoliostomus | reverse complement strand
AACTTTAAAGCTGATTTTCTCAATGTCTAGATTTGTTTTGCACGTTTTTCAAATATTGTCCAATCATAACAAACCATGCTTCAATGGAAATATTATTTATTCATCTAAAATTGACCCTTATGACTGGTTTAGAGTCCCATGCATGTCTGCATACTGCATTCAGTTTCACTTGTAAATAACGTCATGCTTGAGTCGTTCACATGTTTCTCTCTCAGGAGGAAGCGTCTGAGTCGCAGCGATGAACGGCGAAACGCTCGCTGTATCCCGTCACCCTCCAGACGCAGGTAACCCTTCACCTGTCTTGCTCGTGCTCACAGAGCTCTCGATCCTCACGGAGGAGTTTCACCTGTCTGTGTTTCAGGCGCAGTCGAAGCGTTTCTTCTCCATCTGCTGGACGCACAAATTCACACGGACACCGGCAGAGCGAGCGGGAACGAGCGCGGAAAAAGCCATATTCGTCTCACAGGAGATGATGTCATCGGGTCGGGGGAGGGGCCCAAAACCGACCAATCATGCGGCTTCTAAACTGCCTTGAAAATGTGTTTTGTATTGGGTTATTAGAGCTGCACGATTAAATCGTTGTGTTAAAGATTGGTGTCTTTAAATCTGGGTTAAGAGCAAACTTTTAACGTTACCGTGTTTGGGTGAGAAACACAGTGTTATTTCTGTCTCACCGTCATTCGTATTATCACAGAAATACCGGGATTGAAGTTTATAGTTCAGATATTAACATTGATGACTATGGTAGCGATCAAAATAGAGCATGTCATTTTTTTTAAGTAACCGGCCCTTTAAATATCATTTGTGTCGATTGCATTGTTTGGCCAGTAGGTGGCGACAAGTGACGATGCAAAAATAAGTATTTGTCATTGAATCATTCATTCAAGAGATTCGTTCAAAAACACTGAATTTACAAGTGAGTGAATCATTTACTCAAACCACTTTTTCGTCATTTTAATATAAAAAATTGGTGTATTAAATATATTATATTTTAAATAAACGTATGTGACCCAGGACCACAAAACCAGTCAAAAGTGTCCAATTTTTTTTTTGAGATTTATGCATCATCTACAAGTTTCAGGAGTGACAACCGCAATTAAATGCGGGAGTGAGTCCTGTAAATGATCATTCCATGTGTATACGGAACAGTACCCCCTCCCGCATTTGTAACCACAGCAACATTCCCTGTGTGTATGGAACAGTACCCCTCCGCATTTGTAACCACAGCAACATTCCCTGTGTGTACGGAACAGTACCCCCTCCCGCATTTGTAACCACAGCAACATTGCATGTGTATACGGAACAGTACCCCCTCCCGCATCTGTAATCACAGCAACATCTGTCGTCTTGCAGGAGTGAATAAACGTTTAGCTGTTCGTTATATGCCATTTTTTGACTTTTTGTCTGTTGATTTTAACTAAACTAGCACTAATAGACGTGTTGGGGTTATGCTCGGGAGGCTGCTTTAGAGAGCGTTGCCATGTCCTCATATTTACAAGCGCTTTCAGGCATGTTGTATGGTCTTAGCTTATAAAGACAGGCACTTTATGGAGTTAATAAAGTGGTCTGTCGCAGATATGAGATATAATAGTTTTTATTTTGGTGTTATAAAACAAAGTATTTTCGTGTTTTTTTTGAGCTTGTCCTTGTTTCTTGTTGTGTTTTTCTGTGAAGATCTGGCAACACTGACACATGAGCGCAGCTAGCCCCGTGCTAAGTTAAGACTTCTTTCACTGTTATGTTCTTGCATCTCACATACAGACAAACACGCGTTCAAATACGTCATTAACTAGTTGTTCGGTTCCGTACACACTGCGTAGGATCTCTGTAAACGCGGTTATCACTACCTGTATTTTTTGGGAGTTAATGAGGTTGACGAATGCATTTGTCACTCCCGTATTTTAGTGTATTGTGTGTGTACAGAACGCGATTAAGGAGTAAAAGGTGAACTGACGACCGAGTTTAGCTGCAGTGTGTACGTGGCGAAAATCTGGAATCTGAGGGTGCAAAAAAATGGAGAAAATCACCTTTAAAGTTGTTCAAATTATTTTCACAGCAATGCATATTACGTTTTGATATATTTACGGTAGGTAATATCTTCATGGAACATGATCTTAATATCTAATGATTTTTGGCATACAATAAAATTCATAATTGTGACCCATACTGAACCATATTGTTGGTTATTGCTACAAATGTGCTGCTTATGACTGCTTCTGTGCTCCAGGCTTAATTTGTTAATTAACTAACCACTTTTAAATAGACTGCAGCAATTCATATTTCACCACGCGTTATATTGTTGAGTCCAGAATACGTGATTATTAATGCATCCAGAATCGTGCAGCTCTATTGGGCATTTTTAAGTTTAAATAAGTTTGAGTTGAAATAAAACGGGAGCATTTTTATACCAACGTCTGCATTTAAAGAAGTTTGTTTGGACCCTTGATATCAAGCCCTGTGGGATAGATGGTGGGCTCACTAATGAATTAAGCTGAGGGTTTAATTAGCCTGTTGGGAGCGTCCAATCCCTGGAGAATCCTAATGCATGTGTATCTCTGGTGGAATCTCAGTATCTGCACCGGGATGGAGCTGATGCGGTGTTGGGTTGATATATATATGTGGTGATGAGGTCACTGAGAGAAGCTTATAAATGATGAGAAGTACCCTCGATTGTCCAGTGATCAGGAGACTCATGGCCGCTAAAGGAAAGACCACGTCGTCTCCGCTTTACATCGCCGTATACCTCATTCTGGTTCTGTTGGGGAACGTGGGGAACACCACGGTCATCGTGGTGGTCGGGGAAAGCCTTCTACGCGATACTGGAGCCGTACGAAGCTCTGACGTGATTCTGGTCAACATGGCTTTCTCCAATCTCATGGTGTCTCTGGCCAGAAACTCTCTTCTGGTGATCTCCGACATGGGAATGGAGGTACAATGACTGTGGTGTGATGGATGTTTGGACCTGAGCGAAAGTGGCCCCTGACGTGATGCTGAAATGGCATGTTAGGGTGTAATGGGTTAACAAAATACATATAAATCAACATTGAAATTTAACTAAAGTAGGAGGTTGAAACTTGGCGCATTGATTCGATTTACAAATTCAAAATTAAAATCAGCCAACATCGTGAAAAAGCATGCGTTAAGAGCTGGGGTGTGAAAACTTTTGAATCTGAAGATTAGGTAAATTTTACTTATTTTCTCTTCTGAGAATCATCTGTTAGCCTTTCATTTTGTAAATGAAACAAAATGTGATGTTTAGGTAAAATAGGATACATTTGCACATCTCCATTCTGTTCAAAAGTTTTCACACCCCTACTCGTAATGCGTGTTTTTGGTTTTTGGAGCATCAGTGAGTGTTTGAATCTTGTGTAATAGTTGCATGTGAGGTCCGAAGTGTGAAAAGATGGATCTCAATATCATACAGTCATTGTTGGAAAGGGTTCAAATACACAAAAATGCTGAAAAACCAAATAATTAGTGCGAGCTGAAGGATTCACAGCAGACAGTTTAACTAAATAAGGGATTCGTGAACAACTATCACTAAACTAATAAACACACAGCTGTGGATCATTCAGCTAACAACACTGTATTAAGAATCAAGGGTGTGAAAACTTTTGAACGGGCCATTTTTTTATTTCAATTATTATTTTGTCTTGTTGACTACATGTAAACATATTTTATGTGAAATATCTTATTCGGGTCAGTACTAAATAACATGTATGTTCTATAATCCCTTAAATGAATAACCGGTTTGCAGATTCTGAAAGGGGTGTGTAAACTTTTGACACTTTAGCAATATGCATTTATTTAGTCTAAATGGTTGTGAAAGGTTAACAAATATGTGTAAATGAACATTGAAATCTAATTCTCCAATGTTGAAAAGACATTACGTTTCCAAATTCACAAGTCAACCTTGATCAATTAATAAGCAGTGAGTTTCTAAATGGGAATGGAAGTATTATCGACATAATACATGCTTGCTTATATAAAAACAAAAGGTTGAGCATTAAAATACTGGTATCAAAGTATAATTGTATTGCCGTTGCACCTCAAAAACCACCCAAAATCCAGTCCAGCTGTAAGATCTGATGTAGGTATAAAGGGAGATTATGGTTATAATGGGACTTGTATTGATTTTAATGGATACTGTAATGGACCCTGTGGGCTTAAACTGGTAGTTGGTCACCTTATATTGGTGGCTTGTCTAAATCAATACATCCTAATAAAATATGTCTCAAAACACACTACAGAAAACCATTTTTTATTATTAAAAGTTGATGTTTGTAATGGTATTTGTAGTGGAAACCATTAGAATATTGTTTATAACCGCTTATAAACCTAAAACTGTAGTTTAAATTGAATTTATATGACTTTATTTTCTCCATTTGAAAACATTAGACATTATTTTGCTTACTCTTAATATCAGTGTTGCTGATGATGCTTTTTATAAATAAAATGTTTTTATTGTTGTAATTTGAAGATTAAATTTTACATGAAAGAATGTTAATTTTCAACAGTTTGTTGTTGTTAAGATGACTGAAAGTGAAAAATGGACTTACTTCACTAACTTTATAACAGTAAATAAATATCGTAAATCGGTAACATAAACATGCAAATAATCGGTATCGGTTATAAAAAATCAATATCGGTCGATCACTACTATTTATACACCGAATATTAGGTCCTACCAGTTTGTAAACTTGTAGACTTTGTCTCATGAAGACTCGTCTTTTATTATTCATCCAGAACTTGGAGAGAGTTCTCATTTTTCTACGCTTGGATGGAGCAAATAAAGACTCTTGATGATTGTAGAACAGTGTCTTCCAAGCACAATGTAAAACTCTGGTTGGGTTTTGTTGAGTGATGTTAATCATTGATCCAGTTTTAAACTGGAAATCATCAAGGTGGCTCTTTCCTCGCAGGTTTTCCTCAATAGAAACTGGTGTCGCTTTATGATGGGCGTCTGGGTTTGGCTGCGCTCTGCAAATGTTTGGTCGACGTTCTTTCTCAGCGCGTTTCATTTCCAAACCCTACGTCGGGTCGCTCCGCCCGTCCACGGCCATCCCGGACCCCCCAGATCCCTCATCTTTGGGTTGTGCCTCATCTGGAGCCTCAACCTGATCTACTCCATCCCAGCGTTCATCTTCTCCAAGAACGGAGACGAGAACTCCACCGAGGTCAGTCCGGCTCTTTCCATTGACCAGTGATGGGAAATCTACTCACCCTCCAATAAAAGTTGATCTATTTACACATGTTGGACGGGACATACCTGTTTAAAAATCTGTTATAGGTTAACATTGCAATTGTATTAATTAAATGCTTACATGTTTTGTAATCTGTCTCTAAATCTCTTTGTATCTCAGGGGATACGTTGCACTTTTAAGGGTATAAATCAAGATATAAACACATATTTTGTTTGTTAGAAAATCTAATATTTTTGTAATCTTGGCAAAATATCGTTGGAAAGGTCTGACAGTCAGGTAACTGTTTTGTAACAGAAGTGAGAAAAATATTGATAACCCAGAGGTTATTTTTGGTATCGCGCCCAAACAAAACCTCACAATTTTTGTGATATTAACTTCAAATTTGGAACATAACTTGATTCGACATAGGACTTTGATTTATGATGTTATTTTAGATAAAATAGTACACTACATTATCTTCAATGTAAACTTTTTTATACTTTCTTTTTTTAAACCCTTTCACTTCAGCAATAATCTGCTATGTGTCTTTTTTAAAAGAGACCAACCTTAGGTCTGTATTCCAAAGCATTCAGGAATAACAACCATGCTGTGATAAGCTTTGATAAACAAGGGTTCTGTTTTCAGTTAATTTATGCCCTCCAAAGGGGTGATATATACTGGTGATACAAACATTAAAATCAAATATAAGTCAGATATTGTAGGGAAAAATCTAAATCATGAAATTGTATTATTTGAGTTCCAATAAGATGGAAAATACCAATAAATTAAGTTTATTTTTATGGTTAATTGGGGTTACAGGAGGAGGGTTGGACTCCCCAGCCATACTTTTATTTACTCTGATCTCTCGTCTAGTCACTGATGTTGGTGAGCAGCACCACTCGGCCGCTGCTCGGCTGCATCTGGAACTTCCCATCGGTCTACAGCGGCCTGGCCTTTGCCACCTCCTCCATGGTCATCCATGAAATGATTCCCATCTTCTTGATGAGTACCACAAACCTGGGCTCCTTGCTGACGCTGTACACTCATGGAAAGACGCGACAAAGAGCCGCCAAAAAGAGTCAGGAGACGCAGGTCATCACCCGGATCCCCGCCGAGCAACGGGCCGCTAAAGTGAGCAACTCTTAGTATGCAGAACCCAACTCTTAGTATGCAGAACCCAATACATAAAATGTAGAACCTAACTCTTAATATACAGAACCTAGCTCTTAATATGCAGAACCCAATACTTAAAATGTAGAACCCAACTCTTAATATGCAGAACCCAACTCATAGAATGCAGAACCCAACACTTACTATGCAGAACCCAACACTTATTATGCAGAACCCAACACTTAGAATGCAGAACCCAACTCTTAGTATGCAGAACCCAATACATAGTATGCAGAACCCAGCTCTTAGTATGCAGAACCCAGCTCTTAGTATGCAGAACCCAACTCTTAGTATGCAGAACCCAGCTCTTACTATGCAAAACCCAACTCATAGTATGCAGAACCCAACACTTAGAATGCAGAACCCAAATCTTATTATGCAGAACCCAACACTTAGAATGCAGAACCCAACTCTTAGCATGCAGAACCCAACTCTTAGTATGCAGAACCCAATACTTAGAATGCAGAACCCAACTCTTAGAATTCAGAACCAAACTCTTAGTATGCAGAACCCAACTCTTATTATGCAGAACCCAACTCTTAGAATGCAGAACCCAAATCTTAGAATGCAGAACCCAACTCTTAGCATGCAGAACCCAACCCTTAGAATGCAGAACCCAACTCTTAGAATGCAGAACCCAACTCTTACAATGCAGAGCCCAACACTTAGAATGCAGAACCCAACTCTTAATATGCAGAACCCAATACTTAGAATGCAGAACCCAACTCTTATTATGCAGAACCCAACTCTTAGAATGCAGAACCCAACTCTTAGAATGCAGAACCCAACTCTTAGCATGCAGAACCCAACTCTTAGTATGCAGAACCCAACTCTTAGAATGCAGAACCCAACTCTTACAATGCAGAACCCAACTCTTACAATGCAGAGCCCAACACTTAGAATGCAGAACCCAACTCTTAATATGCAGAACCCAATACTTAGAATGCAGAACCCAACTCTTAGAATGCAGAACCCAACTCTTAGAATCCAGAACCCAACTCTTAGTATGCAGAACCATCAGTATTAACTTACCATTAAACAGACTAAATTGATGTAAAAAAGCTAAGAGAAAGAAAATACATTGAATTTTTTTTATATCAACAACATAAAACACATTAAACATTACATTAAAACAGGGTTTCTCAAACTGGGCTTAATGTCAGAACTGCAGTAGGATTGAGAGTTCATAAAAAGCTATTAATTAAGTTATCAAAATGTGAAATAGCATGCAAAATGTAAAACTAATTCAACTGCTTGATAAGGACTAACCAGACCTACTAAGCAGTGCAGTCCCAGACCCAATCCCTAATTATATTGTGACGATGTCATTTCCTGCGCTAATGATCTTCATGGATCCTCTACTGTGGCCGTAATCCTCTGGGAAGAGCAGATCAGCGTCCAGTGGGAACACAAGCAAGTCGCTTCATGTTTTGGTTCCCCAGCGAGTGACTATGAGAGGTGTTTCTACAAGAAAGTGCATGAATAGATAAGGTTGTTTTTTAATCAATATCACTGAATGAGTGATAACAGAACATCGGTGTGTTTTCTCAGGTGATTCTGGCTCTAAACATCCTCTTTATCTCATCTTGGGGCGCCAGCATCATCTCCGTCAACTACTTCAACTATAACCGCGGATCTTCCAGCTCTTCCACGGAGTTCTTGCTCATCTAAGATGTTTATAAGATGTCAAATAGACGTATATTAGATGTCTCTAAGATGTTTATCAGATGTCAAATAGATTTATTAGATGTCTCTAAGATGTTTATCAGATGTCAAATAGATGTATATTAGATGTCTCTAAGATGTTTATCAGATGTCAAATAGACGTATATTAGATGTCTCTAAGATGTTTATCAGATGTCAAATAGACGATATTAGATGTCTCAAAGATGTTTTATCAGATGTCAAATAGTGCGTATTTACTTACTTAGATGTCTCTAAGATGTTTATCAGATGTCAAATAGACGTTATATTAGATGTCTCTAAGATGTTTATCAGATGTCAAATAGCGATATTAGATGTCTCTAAGATGTTTATCAGATGTCAAATAGACATATTAGATGTCTCTAAGATGTTTATCAGATGTCAAATAGACGTATATTAGATGTCTCTAAGATGTTTATCAGATGTCAAATAGACGTATATTAGATGTCTCTAAGATGTTTATCAGATGTCAAATAGACGTATATTAGATGTCTCTAAGATGTTTATCAGATGTCAAATAGACGTCTATTAGATGTCTCTAAGATGTTTATCAGATGTCAAATAGACGACTATTAGATGTCTCTAAGATGTTTATCAGATGTCAAATAGACGTCTATTAGATGTCTCTAAGATGTTTATCAGATGTCAAATAGACGTCTATTAGATGTCTCTAAGATGTTTATCAGATGTCAAATAGACGTATATTAGATGTCTCTAAGATGTTTATCAGATGTCAAATAGACGTATATTAGATGTCTCTAAGATGTTTATCAGATGTCAAATAGATGTATATTAGATGTCTCTAAGATGTTTATCAGATGTCAAATAGACGTATATTAGATGTCTCTAAGATGTTTATCAGATATCAAACAGGCGACTATTAAATGTCTCTAAGATGTTTATCAGATGTCAAATAGACGTCTATTAGATGTCTCTAAGATGTTTATCAGATGTCAAATAGACGTATATTAGATGTCTCTAAGATGTTTATCAGATGTCAAATAGACGTATATTAGATGTCTCTAAGATGTTTATCAGATGTCAAATAGACGTATATTAGATGTCTCTAAGATGTTTTTCAGATGTCAAAAAAACATGTATTAGATGTCTCTAAGATGTTTTTCAGATGTCAAATAGACGTATATTAGATGTCTCTAAGATGTTTATCAGATGTCAAATAGACGTATATTAGATGTCTCTAAGATGTTTATCAGATGTCAAATAGACGTATATTAGATGTCTCTAAGATGCTTATCAGATGTCAGATAGATGTCTATTAGATGTCTCTAAGATGTCAAATAGACGTATATTAGATGTCTCTAAGATGCTTATCAGATGTCAGATAGATGTCTATTAGATGTCTCTAAGATGTTTATAAGATGTCAAATAGACGTATATTAGATGTCTCTAAGATGTTTATCAGATGTCAAATAGACGTATATTAGATGTCTCTAAGATGTTTATCAGATGTCAAATAGATGTATATTAGATGTCTCTAAGATGTTTATCAGATGTCAAATAGACGTATTAGATGTCTCTAAGATGTTTATCAGATGTCAAATAGACGTCTATTAGATGTCTCTAAGATGTGTGCTATCTGACAGACCAAATAGGATGCATTCAATTAAAATAAATATAATTATTGAACACATATCATATAATGGCCGTAAGAGCGGACGGTTTATCCGCATCAACCTGAATGAAACTGAAGCATCAGTAATAATAACTGAAGATATGAGTAATTTCATTTGTCCTGGACTGGAGGTTTGTACTCTCTCATGTTTCCATCAAGTCATTACTGCAGTAGAGACTGAAAAACGTCTGTTGTCTCATATAATATGGTTATTATTATTTCATGTCTGCTAGGGCTGTTGGCTTTGATCAAAATGAGTCGCGCCACTGGTTTCACAGGAGAACGCCGGTGTTTGGAGGAAAGACGACACAAGGTAAAAGTCTTTCTTTACTCTTACATTGAGTTTTTACTTTGCAAACGTAAATATTAGCAAGTGTGCATGCACTTAAGTAATGTACAATCATGTTTGTGCCATAAAATTGATATCTTGTTTTTCCTTTCCTCCTAGAATGGTTTTATTTTTTCTTAGACTGAGATATAATTTGGGTTAAATGTGTAATCCAGACGGCTGGGTTACCTGTGCAGCCCGGTTATTGTAATAGATTAAACCCTGCATGTTTTCTGTTCTATATTTATCCACCAGATTGTTTTTTTAACCTATTATTTTTAACAGTCAAAAGTCAAATTGTATTGGTTTTAATGGAAACTATAATGGTGTCTACTGGTATGTGATGGATTCTATTGGTGGGATGTTAAATCCTATTGTAAAAATGCCCAAAACACAATATAAAATGTAATGGGTTTAATGGTTATAATGGGAATTGTATTGGTTTTAATGGAAACTATAATGGTGTGTACTGGTATGTGATTGATTCTATTGGTGGGATGTTAAATCCTATTGGGAAAATGCCCTAAACACAATAGAAATGTAATGGATTTAATGGTTATAATGGGAATTGTATTGGTTTTAATGGAAACTATAATGGTGTCTACTGGTATGTGATGGATTCTATTGGTGGGATGTTAAATCCTATTGGAAAAATGTCCAAAACACAATAGAAATATAATGATTTAATGGTTATAATGGGAATTGTATTGGTTTTAATGGAAACTATAATGGTGTCTACTAGTATGTGATGGATTCTATTGGTGGGATGTTAAATCCTATTGGGAAAATAGGACACCTTCGCGCATTTTCTGAGGAGACCGTTAAACTTTAAATTATTTAAAATAAGAGAGCGAAACAGCCTATTTACACACGTTTACATCGCGATTGCTTTATTTGCATATATGTATGATTTATGTGTGTTTAACACTTCATGCATTCCCAGCAAACACTGAACGTTCTTTTTAGTTTTTGTTTGTTTGTTTATTTTGTAACCATAAAATAGCATTTTCAGAACGTTGCATGGTTGTTTTTATTATTATTAAATAACCTAAAAATCATTTGATTAACATTCTAAAAAACGAGGTTAAACTAACGCTCTGGGAACGTTAGAATGATGTTTTAAAAGCCAAAAACTATATCTTGGGACTAAAAATTGGGTTCGAATAAAATATATGATCAGATATAGATCCAAATATCTTCCTTTACGACACTTAACCATGGTTTTATTATCGTACAATTAAACCATGTTGTTTATTTGTGGATTGATTACCATTTTTATAACCACAAATTCCACGTTTAAACTATGGTTAGTGTGGCCAATTGTGGTTAAACTAGAATAACCATGGATTTTTGTTGGGGTCTTCTTTCTGCTTATGCAGTGTTTAATATGCAAATTAATTGTTCAAAATTTCTTTCTTTCAGAGTACTCATCGCTGTCTGTTTTTCTTGGATGCATAAACACCAACATTAAACCATGTTGTTTATTTGTGGATTGATTACCATTTTTATAACCACAAATTCCACGTTTAAACTATGGTTAGTGTGGCCAATTGTGGTTAAACTAGAATAACCATGGATTTTTGTTGGGGGGGGGGTCTTCTTTTTCTGCTTATGCAGTGTTTAATATGCAAATTAATATGTTCAAAATTTCTTTCTTTCAGAGTACTCATCGCTGTCTGTTTTTCTTGGATGCATAAACACCAACAGTGTGGAAAAACATGATTTTAATAAAGTCGTCAGGTTGGTGGAAACTAATCTGCATATAAATAAAGTATGCATATTTAAACCATGTACTCAGTATGCATGAGACTAATTGAACAGTTTTTGAACAGTAAGAGTTTTAATGTTTTTTAAAGAAGTCATTTATTTGATCCACAATAAATACAGTACAGCATAAATACATAAATAAATAGTACAGAAAAAAAACGGCCAAATTTGGAAATATTTTTACTATTTAACATTTTTTATTTGAATATATTTGTGATTTCAAAGCTGATTTTTTTTTTTACACAATCCTTCAGAAATCATTCTAATATTCCGATATGCTGCTCAAAAAACATAAATTATTATTATAATGTTGAAAACGTTGATCTTTGATGAATAGAAAGCTCAGAAGAACGGCATTTAAAATCATTTGAAACATTCTTTATCACCACTTTTGATCAATTTAAAGCATCCTTGCTAAATACAAATATTAATTTCAATAAATTCCGCCAAAACAAATATATAAAAATAAATATATACTGACTCCAAGCTTTTGAATGGTGTAGTGTATAGTGTTACAAAACCTTTTTATTTCAGATAAACGCTGATCTTTAAATCTTTCTATTCATCAGAGAATCCTGAAAAAGTATACTCAGCTTTTTTAAATATTGATAATAATAATACTAATGTTTCTTGAGCAGCAAATCAGCATATTATAATGATTTCTGAAGATCATGTGACTGATGCTGAAAATACAGCTTTGATCACAGAAATATATTACATTTTAAAATATATTAAAATAGAAATCAGTTCGTTTAAATAGTAAAAATATTTCAGAATTTTACAGATTTTGCTGTATTTTGAATCAAATAAATGCACGCTTGGTGAGCAGAAGAGACGTCTTTAAAAAAAAAACATAAAAAATATTACTGTTCAAATATTGTACTCAAAATTAGTAGTTTTACGTGTTGAGAAGTTTGACCATCCCTAATCGAAAAAGTACTAAAGACCAATGCAGACCATCTACATTGTAGTTAAAACCATGACTCCAGGAGTTTTTGTGTTTGGACCCACACTCTGTGGGATTATAGTGGGCTTACTTAATGAATTAGTCTGCTAACTAGCTTGAGTTTAATTAACCAGATGGGGATATTAACTCCCTCGTGTGTGTGTGTGTGTGTGTGTGTGTGTGAAGATGCAAGTTCAGCTCATGTGTCCCAAAACATTGATATCTCTGGTGGAATCTCACCTGCCATTCACAGCGTCTTCTCCTATGACACCAGAACCATTGGTTTGATATTTATCTGGTAACCATGGCCCATAAAAGAGGCTCCGGAGAGGGAGGCGCTGGGATGGAGAACTGACAACATCTCCAAGACGTTCTGAGAGAAGCTCCATTGAAGTCTGAAGACGTTTGAAGAAACATGGCCCCTGAAAGAAAACCCTCAAGCGTCACTCAGCAGGTCTCGTCGTCTCCGTTATACTTCGCTCTCTATGTCATTCTGGTTCTGTTGGGGAACGTGGGGAACACCACGGTCATCGCGGTGGTCGGGGACAGCCTTCTGCGCGAGACGGGCGCCGTCCGAAGCTCTGATGTGATTCTGGTCAACATGGCTTTCTCCAACCTCATGGTGTCTTTGGTTCGAAACACGGTGGTGATGGTGTCCGATCTGGGAGCCGAGGTAGGATGGCGTGACCACATGGATGGACGTTTGGTTGGATTAATAATTATTAGTGAATGTGGTGTGGCTATCCTGGGTTTGATCTCAATAGCCAATCCACTTAAATGAGTGTGAACCCAACCTGGTGTGATTTTTGGACCAGTTTTGACAAACCTCTCTTCTTGAGGACCACCACCAAAAATTTGATGAGTTTATTGACTCGATTATTTGGGTTACAGCTGGGAGTTTGATTCATTACTAGAGTTATTGATTGTTCAGAGCATTCGAAACCAATTAAAATCCAGTTTGACTCTCAATCAAGAGTGGTTTATTAGATAGAAACATGCTTTAGACTCTAAACACTTGACAGACTGAAGTTTGTTGGGTCTGAAATTCAAAAAATAGCTTTGTTTGTGGATTATGTCGATAGCTATGTTTCCATCCACCTATTTTAATGGAATATCGCTTAAAAACAAAAACACTGGATGGAAATGCCAAGATGTGCAATAATACACATCGCACAACTTTATTTATCCAATAAGAAAAAAGCGAATTTGCCGAATAAATTCCACCAAAACTATTAATTATCTTAATCGACTGCGTTCCACCTCCAAACCCAATGACCGCATTGATTGTGTTTCGTCCGCTCGCTCTGAGCCACAAGTAGTTTATCATATATATGAAAATGTATATATTCCGTGGCCACTCCTATTTTGTTCTCTTTGACTCTATTCGCAAATGTTTTATGCGATATTCCAGTTTTGCGCATACGTTGAATCTTTGGATGGAAACATAGCTAATGGTGCATTCTCAACACTGTGTATTTCTGTATTTTCCGCGCAGGTTTTCCTCAGTAGAGATATGTGTCACATTATGATGGGCATCTGGGTTTGGATTCGCTCCGCCAACGTTTGGTCGACGTTCTTTCTCAGCGCGTTTCACTTCCAGACGCTGCGCCGGGTCGCTCCGCCCGTCATCATCCTCCACGGCCCCCGCAGCCCCCCCGGGTCCCTCATCTCGGCTTCATCCTCATCTGGAGCCTCAATCTCATCTACGCCATCCCAGCGTTCATCTTCTCCAAGAACGGCGACGAGAACTCCACCGAGGTCAGTCCGTCCCTTTATCTGTATTGACCTCGTGAATGACCTTGTTTGACCTCTGACCTCTCTTGCAGACACTGATGTTGGTGAGCAGCACCACTCGGCCGTTGATGGGTTGTATTTGGGACTTTCCGTCGGCCTACAGCGGCCTGGCCTTCGCCACCTCCTCCATGGTGATCCACGAATCCATTCCCATCTGCCTGATGAACATCACCAACCTGGGCTCGCTGCTGACGCTTTACGCTCACGGACACTCGCGCAACGCCGCCAACAAGAGTCTGGACGCGCCGGTCGTCACCCGGATCCCCGCGGAGCGACGGGCGGCTAAAGTAAGTGATTGGAAAATGTAGCATTTAAAAAAATCTGCATTCTGGGTCCGTTTGGACCCGAATAATCACTATTTTATACTATAAATTGATTTTGACTATCTTATCGGCAACGTACTATTAATGAGTATACGTGAAAAAAATTACAATGTTGAAAAAGTTTAGTATTATTGCATCTAAATCGTATTTTTATTTATTTATTGAAATTCTTTGAGATTCGAAATTCTGCATGTAAAACTGATGCAAAATATACATGTTTTTTCAATGTTTAAAGAATTTTTTTTTGTTTAAAGTTCAATTTTCAACTTTATTTCAGTATATCACTGTACGAAATTTACAAGAGCATATAATACGAGAATTACCGGTATGAACCCCATTGTTTAATTAAACTCGTTTTTATGACTATTGCTCAAAAACAGTTCAAATTTATAAAACCTACAAATTTATTTAGAACCAAAAACATAAATATGACTCTAAAAAGTTGCATAAACTATCACTTTCAGATAAAAAAAGGTATCAGTTTTTCATGCTCCAATGCATATTAATGTTTATCGAGTGTGGGGAACAGCTAAATATATATTTTTTTAAACTAATTCAAATTTATATGAAATTTCACAAAAAGTATTTTTGATACTGTTGGTGCTCCATACAACCAAATAAATGACCATAACATTTTAAATGATTGTATCTCTTAAAAAATCGGGAAAAAATATATTATGTGTATTTTGAGGATCTTAACGCATTTGCCAAATTTCGTGCACTTGGTAAACACTAAACATTTAAAATAAAAATTGTGTATCTATCAAAACAGACCCGATTGTGTTCCATTATGAGTTTATATCTCACAATTCTGACTTTTTTCTCGCAATTTAGTTTTTATCTCGCAATTCTGACTTTTCTCGCAATTGTTTTTATCTCGCAATTCTGACTTCTCAAAATTATGAGTTTTTATCTCGCAATTCTAACTTTTCTCGCAATTGAGTTTTTATCTCACAATTCTAACTTTTTTCTCACAATTGAGTTTTTATCTCGCAATTCTAACTTTTCTCGCAATTGATGAATTGATAAATGATTGTATCTCTTAAAAAATCGGGAAAAAATATATTATGTGTATTTTGAGGATCTTAACGCATTTGCCAAATTTCGTGCACTTGGTAATCACTAAGCATTTAAAATAAAAATTGTGTATCTTCTGTATCAAAACAGACCCGATTGCGTTCCATTATGAGTTTATATCTCGCAATTCTGACTTTTTTTCTCGCAATTTAGTTTTTATCTCGCAATTCTGACTTTTCTCACAATTTAGTTTTTATCTCGCAATTCTGACTTTTTTCTCACAATTTAGTTTTTATCTCGCAATTCTGACTTTTCTCGCAGTTGTTTTAATCTCGCAATTCTGACTTTTTTCTCACAATTTAGTTTTTATCTCGCAATTCTGACTTTTCTCGCAATTGTTTTAATCTCGCAATTCTGACTTTTTTCTCACAATTTAGTTTTTATCTCGCAATTCTGACTTCTCAAAATTATGAGTTTTAATCTCACAATTCTAACTTTTTTCTCACAATTGAGTTTTTATCTCGCAATTCTGACTTCTCAAAATTATGAGTTTTTATCTCGCAATTCTAACTTTTCTCGCAATTTAGTTTTTATCTCGCAATTCTGACTTTTTTCTCGCAATTGTGTTTTTATCTCGCAATTTTGACTTTTTCTCGCAATTGAGTTTTTATCTCGCAATTCTGATTTTTTTGACACTATTGGTGCTCCAAATAAATGACCATTTAAATGCTTATATCTCTTAAAAATATGGAAAAAATATATGATGTGTATTTTGAGGATCTTAACTCATTTGCCAAGTTTCGTGCACTTAGTAAAAACTAAGCATTTCAAAAATATATATTTAGTGTATCAAAACAGACCCGATTGCGTTCTGCAAGTTAAACAGAACTTCTTTGCATCTTCTCAGGTGATTTTAACTCTTAACGTCCTCTTCATCTCATCTTGGGGAACGAACGTCATCTCCGTGAACTACTTCAACTATAACCGCGGCTCTTCCACGGAGTTCCTGCTCATCATCGCTCGCTTCGCCAACATGAGCTTCATCGCGTTCTCGCCCGTCGTCCTCGCCGTGGGCCACAGGAGGCTCCGGGCGTTTATAAAGTCCGTCCTGTGGCGGATCATCTCTCTGTTTGGATAGACGTCAGATATCTAACTGAATTCTCTGTGTTTTGTTTGGACATATTGCACTACATTGAGTGGTTTGTACTTGTATCGTGTCTGTTGTTGGCGACTGATTAAACTCCTGAATGAATATCGGCCTATCATTTTCTTCATAGTTGACTGGAATTTCTCTGCAGTGCTTTTGAGACGATGAATAGCAATCATATAAAACCATCATTTATTTACACATATGAATACAACAAAATAAAAGAGCAAAAATTGTTCAAACAACATTCGTTTACTTGGGCCGAATAAGTGCATAGGGTTTTATACATAGACATATTTTCGTTAAAAAAAAATGTTCTTGTTTGAAACAAAAACCTCAGAATTTAGTCAGATTCTTGCTTCATTGCAGTGGAACGACATCAGATTTATTATTTACTGGAGTTTTAAAAACATGAATGCATTAATAATTTGTATCACCTCGTATTTGGTCTTTTTCATTTATAATAGCGGCCATTAAGTTTGTACTCACTTTTGAAGGTCACCAAGGTTGCATTTATTTGATCAAAAATACAGTAGAAATAGTAAAATATATTATCATTTAAAATAACTGCTTTCTATGTGAATATGTGTTAAACTGTAATTTATTTCTGTATTTTCAGCATCATTATTCCAGTCTTCAGTGTCACATGATCTTCAGAAATCATAATAATATGCTGCTCAAGAAATATTTCTGATTATTATTAATGTTGAAAGCAGTGGTGCTGCCTGATATTTTTGCAAAAACGTTTGGGATTACAGACTTTAAAATAAATTAATGCTTTCACGCATTAAATTATGGAACCCTGTTTCTGCCAATGAATTAAAAGGTAATTGCGATTGTTTTTATCTCGCAATTCAAACATTTTCTCGCAATTATGAATTTTTATTTTGCAATTTTGAGTTTTCTTGCAGTTATGAGTTTATATCTCACAATTCTGACTTTTTTCTCGCAATTATGATTTTATATCTCGCAATTTTGACTTCTCGCAATTATGAGATTTTATCTCAAATTTCTGACTTTTTTCTCGCAATTATGTATTTATCTCGCAATTCTGAATTTTTCCCCCGCAATTAATAGGTTTTATCTCACAATTCGATTTTTTTTCTCACAATTCAGTTTTTAATCTTGCAATTCTGACTTTTATCTCGCAAATATTAGGTTTTATCTCACAATTATAATTTCACACAATTAGGATTTTACTGTATATCTCGCAATTAATTTTTTTTTATTGAGATTTTATATTTCTCAGAATTGCAAGCTATATACTCGTTTGTGAGATACAACATTTTTATTCAGTGGCAGAAATAGATTTCCATATTAAATTGCTCAAAAGTGACATTTATACCCTCACAAAAAGTTACTTTTTCAAATAAACCGTTTTTCTTAACTTTTATTTATCTGTGAATCCTGAAAAATAAAATGTCCTCATTTTGCACACGTGATTAGATGCAAATAAAAGTCACGTTTTCCCGCTCTGTATGGTTTTGACGACTGTCGCGTCTTTCTGCACGCGTTGTCCGCTCGCGGGCGTTTTCTCCAGTGCTGTATCATCGCGCTGATTCTCCGGCGCAGTTTCCCGTGTCCGAGCGCCACCACCAGCGGACTGAAGCCCACGAAGAGCGACGCAGAGAAATGCGCGACGGTCAGCAGTCCTTCCGCGTGCATCCCGCCGTTGTGGTTGTAGTACGTGACGGCAGCGACCTGCAGAACCCAGCAGACGACAAACAGCGCGACCAGAGCCATGATCACGTGACCCGCCTTCCTCTCGCTGGACGCGTGCCGGTCCAGCTCCGCCGCGCCGCCACCGTAACCGCCCGGATGTGTTTGGCCAGCGAGTGCAGCGTGGCGAAATTAGTCCCGACCATCAGGATCAGCGGCATGACCTCATTGAGCGCCAGCGACGTGGAGGCGAAGGCGTAGCCCTGCTGTTCGGTGGGAAACTCCCAAACGCAGCCCAGCAGCGGGCGAGTCGTACAGCTGATCACCATCAGCTCCACCGTTGTGTTTCCGCGCACGTGCGTCGTAAACACCAGCGCCGGCAGCGAGAACAAAAGGTTAACGCCCCAGACGACGCCCAGGACGCCCCAGACGCGCCGGCGCTCGCGCAGCTGGCCCTGCGGACCCATGCTAACGTGCTGCCGCCGCAGGGTGGCGCAGTGGAAGGCGCTGAGGGCCAGAGTCACCCAGCAGCCCACGGCGCGCCACCACACCCACAGCAGCATGAAGACGCGGCACCAGCCCGGCGACAGCGACACCTCCAGACCCAGATCCGACACGAAGATGGGCACCGTCCGGAACAACGACGTCAGCAGGTTAGCCATGCACAGGTTCACCAGGATGGTGTCGGACGGAGGCAGACGGTGGGAGGCGCTTTCTTTAGCGCACTGGAACACCTGCGGACACAAAACACTGAGTCAAGAAAACACAATGTTGCATTTCAGCCCACCATCAGAAAATTAAGGATATTTTGTTGCATCCATATGCTTCTCGTTTTTATTGGTAATCCTCACTTTTTTCTTTAAAGAACATGTTTTTAATTTTATCTCAAATAAATATATAATATTGCATGGAATTAATTCATGTTTTAATAGTAACTGAATATTAAATATGTATTTTAGATTTAAAAAATGACATTCAATTTAAATTGTTTTACAAAAATGATAAATTCATAATTAATTCACAATATTAAAAATGAATATTTAAAAATTACATGAAATTAATTAAATTATTTAATTCATGTTTTAATAGCAACTTAATATTAAATACGTATTTTAGATTAAATAAACGACATTCAATTTAAATTGTTTTACAAAATTATAAATTCATAATTATTAATTCACAATATAAAAATATATATTTTAAAATTATATGGAATTAATTAAATTATTTAATTAGTGTTTTAATAGTAACTTAATATTAAATATTTATTTTAGATTAAATAAAAACCATTACATTTAAATTGTTTTCCAAAAATTATAAATTCATAAGTATTAATTCATGATATTAATTCAATGTAATAGTAAATGTTTATTTAAATTACTAAATATTTAGACAGATGTTGTGTTTAATGGTTTTATTTCAGTTCAAATAAAATTATATTAATATTATTAACTTAATAATAATTTAATATTAAATATTTGCTTTTATGAAATATTACATTATTTTGGAAAAAATTTATACTGTTAAAATAAATAGTTAATGTTATTGTGATATTTAAATGTTCAAAATGTAAATATATAAAATATTTAAATTAAATACAAATCATTAAATATAAAAAAGTTGTTTGTGTGTTTACATTTTTGTTTTCAATATTTAATTAAATTTTATTCATTTAATTTAAATCAGCAAAAATTATTTAAAAAAATAATATTATTTAAATACTTCACAAGGTTTTAATCTTTATTTTTTTCCACATCACATTAATGATAACTTGAAAATCATATAAAATATGAAATGTCAAATAATCTTAATGGTGCTAAAATAGGCGTCATGTTTTATAAGATTCTTGAGAGTTAACAAAAAACGCTCTTTGGTATAATTTTCACGTCGTTAGTGAAACTAGATCATGTCACTCGCAACGCCAAGGTCTCGGGTTCGAGTCCCAGGGAAAGCGAGAAACGATGAAAATGCAAACGTATGCTTTGATTGCACTGTAAGTCACATTGGATAAAGGTATCTGCCAAAACAGATACATGTACTGAAATAATGACAATTTATTTATATAGCACAGTTAAATTCAAATTCTGTCGAGTAATGTAAGTCATTAAAACAGAAAAACACACAAACAAACAGTAAAGTTATAAAGTCATACAAATATCCCATAAGCCATACGCTTTAGAAACATATCTAATGGGTTGATACTCAGTCAGGTGGGAAACATGCCATAAGAGACACAAACCCACATAATTTAGTTTAACAGGCAGATAAACCTGAGTGTCATCCGCATAACAGTGAAACGCCGGCCCGTGTTTTCTAAAAATCGAGGCAAGAGGAGCGTATAGAGAGAGAAAAAGCAAAGGTGCTAACAGAGCCTTGGGGAACACCACAAGGCACAAAAGCATTACTCAGTAATGTTCACCCATCCTGAAACACTCCTATATGCATTAAACCAATCTATAAATAGATCAAATAGAGAAATCTTTAAATAAAATCATGGTTATTCGTGTCGGATCATTTTCTCTCACCACATTGATGACCAGAATGTTTCCTATGATGCCGGAGAACACCAGCAGACCGAAGAAGATAGCGTCCACCGTCAGGATCTCAGACATGTCTCTCTCTATCTATCTATCTATCTATCTATCTATCTATCTATCTATCTATCTATCTATCTATCTATCTATCTATCTATCTATCTATCTATCTATATATATATATATCTCTTTCTATCTCTCTATCTATCTCTCTATCTCTCTCCCTCTCTAACTCTCTCTATCTCTCTCTATCTATCTCTCTCTGTCTATCTCTCTCCCTCTCTCTCTCTCTCTCTATATATATATATATCTATCTCTGTCTATCTCTCTCTCTCTCTCTCTCTCTCTCTCTCTCTCTCTGTCTATCTCTCTATCTCTGTCTCTCCCTCTCTCTCATTATCTCTCTCTATCTCTCTATCTGTCTCTCTCAGGGCCGTCTGTCGTTCTCCGCGTCCGTTCCGTCCATCGTGCGCTCAGTAAGCGGCCGTCGTTTGCTTCAGCTCAGTATATAAACACAAACTCGCGCTCAGATGAACAATCTCAGTGTTTTCAGGCTCCATTAAACCCAAACACCAGACGCTCTGCAGTTTTCCAGGCTTCTGAGGCCAAGGGGATTTTAATCTTTATTAAACGCCTGAGCGACGACAAACATCTGATCAGTGAAAACGAGAGACTGAGTTTAAACAAGCATATTTATTTCACGTTCTTGTTGTTTGCGTTTCATAATCAGCATGTGACAACATGCCCCGCTATACAGCCAATGTTTTCTGGCCAAAAACATTGGAAAGGTTCTGTACCCAGCTAACAAGAACGTCCTGGGAATATGAACGTAATGAGTTACTTTTTTAGGGAGTAACGCAATATTGTAACGCATTACTTTTCATAAAAAGTAACTAATTACATTACTTAATTACTTTTTATGGAAAGTAATGCGATACAATGAGTTACTCTAAAAAGTTAATTACGTTACGTTACTTTTATGGAAAGTAATGCGATACAATATTGCGTTACTCCTAAAAAGTAACTAATTACGTTACTTAGTTAAATTTTATGGAAAGTAATGCGATACAATATTGCGTTACTCCCTAAAAAAGTAACTAATTACGTTACTTAGTTACTTTTTATGAAAGTAACTACAATATTACGTTACTTAGTTACTTTTTATGGAAAGTAATGCGATACAATATTGCGTTACTCCCTAAAAAAGTAACTAATTACGTTACTTAGTTAAATTTTATGGAAAGTAATGCGATACAATATTGCGTTACTCTCTAAAAAAGTAACTAATTACGTTACTTAGTTACTTTTTATGGAAAGTAATGCGATACAATATTGCGTTACTCCCTAAAAAAGTAACTAATTACGTTACTTAGTTACTTTTTATGGAAAGTAATGCGATACAATATTGCGTTACTCCCTAAAAAAGTAACTAATTACGTTACTTAGTTACTTTTTATGGAAAGTAATGCATTACAATATTGCGTTACTCCCTAAAAAAGTAACTAATTACGTTACTTAGTTACTTTTTATGGAAAGTAATGCATTACAATATTGCGTTACTCCCTAAAAAAGTAACTAATTACGTTACTTAGTTACATTTTATGGAAAGTAATGCGTTACAATATTGCGTTACTCCCTAAAAAAGTAACTAATTACGTTACTTAGTTACATTTTATGGAAAGTAATGCATTACAATATTGTGTTACTCCCTAAAAAAGCATATTTCATGACTCAGTCACTCAGTGTGTACCTTTAATAATGTTAAAAAGTTTTTATTTATGAATTAGATTATAAACATACTAATTTCGTTGCGAGAGCAGTGTGCTTCCAGGGAGGCTCCGCCCACACACTCTTCTGATTGGCTGTGATATTTGATTGACGCTGTCGCGTGTAGTTAAGACACGGTGTTAGGCTATAATCGAACTACAGCACCACGGTCGCTCGCCTTCAACGTCACGATCGACAACTTTCTCAAACTTAATTTTAACGTTCAGTGAAACGTATTTACTCTATATATGAATATTAATCCATGCTACATGAACCGTTTCATATAAACTGGAATAAATGCAAAACTAGGGAGTTGCTTTAAAGTGGTTCCCATCCTATCAACAGCTTTATATCATCCTCACAGTGTATTTCCTCGGGTGTCCCTCAGGGCTCCGTCTTGGTCACGTTTCTGTTTTCTCTACACATGCTTCCTTTGGGTCTCATTTGTCACAAATTGAATGTGGCTTATTGTTAATTTGATGACATCCAGCTGTATTTGCTCCTAAGGTGTAACAATGACTGCAATATTTAAACTCTGTATGAGTGTTTGGATGAAATAAAGGCATGGATGGTGTCTAGTTTTCTGCAGCTCAATGAGTCCAAATCTGATTTTTGGCCATGTTCCCAGAAACCAAAAGAGATCGGGCCTTTTCTGCGGGCCTTGTCTTCGTTAGAGATTCACATAGATTCATTAGACGGTTTTAAATCAATGCTTGAAAACTCACCTTTACTCTGTCTGTGGCATACAATTGCCTTTGTTCAGTGATGGATATTGTTGTGTATTGTGTATTCTTTTTTTTTAAATGTAAAGCACTTTTTAAATGTGCTATAATGGTAAATGTTGAACAACGTTAAATGTGATTTTCTCAATATTTAGATTTTTTTTTGTACCCTCAGATTCCAGATTTTCAAATATTGTCCAAACCATACATCAATGGAAATATTATTTATTCAGATGATGTATAAATCTGATTTATAATTTTCTGTCATCTCACTTATGAGATATTTTGTGGTCTGGTTACATCTGGTAGTTTGTAGGTCTCAAATTGAAATATTGACTTTCTGAGAAATATTTACAGGTGCGTGTGTGTGTGTGTGTGTGTGTGTGTGTGTGTGTGTGTGTGTGTGTGTGTGTGTGTGTGTGTGTGCGTGTGTGCGTGCGTGTGTGTGTGTGTGTGTGTGTGTGCGTGCGTGTGTGGAGAGATGTGTGTGTGTGTGTGTGTGTGTGTGTGTGCGTGTGTGCGTGTGTGTGTGTGTGTGTAAAGCGCTGATGAACGCGTTCGTCTCTGATTCTCGAGGGTCTTATTAGCTCGGTCTGATTCGGCATTTTCCGTCATTAACCGAAGCGCTGACTCAATCCTCAATCCTCCAGATAAACACGAGTGTGTTTGGACTCTAATCAGCTCATTATTATCAGACAATATATTTAATTCGCTCCTCCACCGTGCGTCATTCTTACGTAAGTGTACCAGTCGCAGTGTTTTTTGTTGTTTTTTTACCCCAAGAACTTTTTTAAACTGCACTGGTGAAGTACTGATGATGAACACTAGATAGAGTCATATTCAAACAGCTGAAAATACACACAGAAGGAGGACATAAATGCCCAAATTAAATGCGCGAGCGCAGAAATAACAGAATATTTTTGACATTGGACGTTTTTAAAAGTCAACTTATAGAAACGGTGACGTAGTTATTATGTGTTTTCACGTGTTTTCAATAAAACAATCAGCACAAAATTAATTATATCAAACCAGTTGCGTATTTCCTATATAGGCTACTTTCGAGAATATCATAGAATGACCATACGTGTCCAAAAAATAATAAAAAATATATTTTGTAGTTAATAATAATGACAGATTTAATCAACACGAATAAAATTGGTTATCAGCTGCGTGTAGAATTATGACGTATAGCATACTTTTAAAAATCAAAACACGTCTTTTGTAGAACTGATAACATTCGTGACGGAGATTAAATGAAAGCTGTGATAATTAATAGCGACGCGCGCGCCGCGGGCTTGGACAGATGCTCGCTCCCGTTCGGCGGCTGCAGCGCGAGCTTTTTCTCGTTCTCTGAGGTAATCATCTTCATCGTTTTATTTACATTAAATCTTCGTTCTAATCTTCATTAGAGGTTGTTTAGCTCGTCTCGTATTCATAGGCTCGGTTGTTATTGTGTTAATTCGAGGCAGGTGTGGTGTTTTAGTGTTCATTCTGATTTTAGTTTCTGTTGTTTTTGTTTTATTACAGATCGACGCGCGCACCGGTGATATGATGGCCACCGCGTTGATCTCCGCATCTGTGAACGTTTAACCGTTAAATCAGACATGGCACGCCGTCAGGGATTGGTTCTCCTCGGCTGCGCGGTTCTGCTGGTTCTCAATGGCTTGAGTTCTGCTTTTCCGAACCGGGCCAGCGTCCGTGATACGCAATACGACACCACCGATAGTAATAACACCAATAAATACACCAATAAAGAAGACTCTATGGGGATCACCGAGTGGATACCAAAGCTACAGGACAATAGCAGTACTGTGAGACGCGTTCTGAGGGACCCCGGGCCCTTGTGCGCTTACCGCGCTCTCGGCGCTGATGACCCCGAGCCACTGTGCTTCCGCTACGCCCAACCTAACTTCAGGTGTGCTAGCACTAGCTGTCAACAGGTGAGCTCACCTGGAGGGCAACTCACTGCGAATATTCTGTCCAACGGAAGTGTGTTCATTCAGTGGACGGTTGCCCCGCCGAAGGACCCCGCTCCAGATCAAACGGGCGGATTCAGGCTTAGCTGCTGGTGGAACGGAAGCTACACGCAATTCGAATGCGCCGCCGTTCATTTAGGCGCCAGCTGCAGGGATTATTTACTTGACGAGCTGCACGCAAACGTGCCTTACCGGCTGTGCGTGCGGCCCTACACGTTCGAACGGGACGACGCCTGCGTGGAGTTCAGCTTCGCGGCCGGCGGGATGCAGGACATCGTTATCGCCATGACGACGGTGGGCGGAGCCATCTGCGTGATGCTGGTCATCATTTGCCTGTTGGTGGCGTACATCACCGAAAACATCATGAACCCGACGGCGCAACACTCGCAAAGATCGCACTTACACACGCACCTTTAAAAAAGAAAACGCAAGCACAAGTATCGGCATCAAACATCGTTATCATCACGCACACACACTACAACTCCGGATCAAAAAAAAAAGTCAAACACCTAAAGATGCGCTTTCGCGACACTATTTATTAGCGGCTGTGTTCGGAATGGAGCTACTATTTAACGAATACTGCGCGGTATGTGCTGTCTACTATTTACGAGAAATACTGTTCTGAGACGCTCAATCATGTCGTATGTGAGTATCGTCTAGTTCTTTGAAAATACGTGATTGCATGTTTTAGCGCAATTTAAAATTTTGGCAAAGAAATCACAAAAGACTCAAAGTCAAGGCATTGCATTGTGGGATACAGTATACCGCATAAATAGTACGAAAAAAATATGACCATATGCTATTCCGAACATAGCCATCCGTTATGAAAATTAATAATACAATTGTATTGTAGTAAAAGCGTAGTAGCCATAATTTATTTTGCCGTATTGATAACCATGGTTCATAGCTTATGAAAACCACGTGGTTACCATGGTTTCACTATAGTAACTATTGTTTTTATTTATGCGTCTTGTGTAAATGTTCAGCTTAGCTACACAACGACTCGTTTTTTTCCTGTGTTTATGTGCATTTTCATCTTTAATAATCCCATTTACCAAAAAACTGTGCACTCGTTGCTATTTAGACTGATATTAATATTCGTTTTAGAAATGCGAAATAACTGCATATGACGGCTTCATGTAAGGTAACAACGGTGTTTTGAGGCTCAGCGAAAACTTCAATAAACCCAATAATTTGCATACAGTATGCCTTATATTTACACGACTCTTTTAATTCTGAGTTAGTAATGTTCACCTAAACAAGGACCCACTGACTGGCTGAACAGTCTTTGAATACTGTGTTTTTTTCCTCTGTTATATAAACCTTTTGTGTCAATAAAAGAGGATGGATTTAATAAACATAAAGCTTTGTATTTTGCTTAAAACACTGTATTTGTTCTGCACCTGTATGAATTTCAGACACCAAAATACACCTTTAAGTGTTTCTTTGTATCTATTTCTGTCTGTAGATTTCTATCACAATATATATATTTTCTCAAAATTATATTTTTGACCAAAAATCTCCAGATTTGTATTCTTTAAAAGGTTTTTCGTGCCTGGTTTTATGCAACATTTTAGTTTTCAGGCGTAATTTTTTATGGGCCAAAATTTTTGAGTCTAATATTTGAACAAAAATGAAATAATTATGAACCTGGCTTCACCCAACGTTGACATTTTTGCTCTAGAAATGATTGCAAGTTAGCGCGTATTTAATTAGACAACACCTCATTTGCATATTTCAACATAGCATTTAATTCTAACTAAGTATGGTGATATCAACCAGTTAATTTTTTACATCTGTAGTGTCTCGCTTTAATATTTTTATGTCCTAAAATGAATTGATATACACAAATTATGCTGTCATCCAAAATATGGATCGTTTTTGGGATTCGGTAATATTTCAGTCAGAGTTTATAAAGTGGCGACTTTTTAAAAAAACGACTTTAAAGTTTGAACTCAACCCCGTCTACGCCCATAATAATTTAATCTCCACTCATACGTGACATAATTACCAGAAATTACATAATTCATGTCTCTTTAATAGTGCTGCAGAAAATGGTAAGGCGTATCATATTTTTATTCATATTTTTGAGGCTTAACATTTCAACCCTGTCACACAAAATTCAGCTGGAAAATCATAACTTTTTCAACATTTTACTTTAATCCATAAGTATACACAAAATACTTATGTTATTGCTGTCATATATGGTTTACTGTACTAGCAGTGGCCTTTTTGAGTGTAAAAACTCACACATATGTATTTATCATTGTAACGGGGTTGAAAACTTGTGACAGGGTTGATTTATTTGCTTAATTTATTAATAATTTGAATGAAAAATACATGAAACAGTCATGGTTTCAGTAAATATATATACTTTAAAATCATGACAACTCATATTTTTGTTTTTGATATAATATGTCCACTTAAATATTGACAAGCATCATATTTTAGAAATTGCTCCCACATTTGCAGCATAAACTTGAGCCAGAAACAAAGGGAAAATATGATTGAGAAACAAAACCAAACATTTTAATTCAATGCAATGCATCCATTCAAAAGTATTCAACCCCGTCACACCTTGTCACATTAATATTTTTAGAAATAAATAGGTATGACAATTAATAATAAAATTGTTTCTTGCTGATTACCATCTGACATTGTGATTTTAGTTAAAATAAAAAAATAAAGCCACACAATTTGTGTATTTTTAGCGTCAGTCTTATAAAAATGTGAATTTTATGATAAATGTTGCATGTGTTATCATTAAATCGGTATCAGGGACAACAATTTCTAAGTAACACTTACCCATAATTAAAGTTCTTAATTATGAATTAATTATAATTATCAGCATTTACTAATGTATTATTAAAATCACAAGCTGTGTTTGTTAACATTAGGTGAACTAACATGACTGTATTTTTATTAACTAACATTAACAAATATTAATTGTTTGTTCGTGTTAATTAATACATTAACTAATGTTAACAAATTGTTTTAAACCGAACCCATCTGAAAATAATAAAAGGTCTTTAATGACGTGGTAAAATATGGAGGTTGATGTGTGGTATTTAGAAGTTAAATCACATGTAGTTAAATATAAATATGTATATTTCCATCCAGTTTAAATGTTACCGAGTTCCAGGAAGACTCGTGTGTAAATGAAGTATGCGTCAAATAACACGTGATTGGCGGTGCCTCCGCTGAAGCCCCGCCCACTTCCCCTCCCCCCATTGTGACGCAGCACTCACAGCTGCGCAGCGCAACCGCCATTTTCTCCTCCTCAGCGGACCCGAGTAGAAGCGTCGAACCGAGCTCCCGCGCCGAACCGATCTCTCAAACCCGCTTTACTCTCCCCGAGCTTTAGATAGCGATGCCGGCCCATCCGCTGCGTGTCGCGGTCGTGTGCTCCAGCAACCAGAACCGCAGCATGGAAGCGCACAACATCCTGAGGTAACTTAACGACGAGAAACCGAGCCTCGACGTTCATTTTTCGCCTTTTTGGATCGGCGTCCAGTTGGTCCAAACGCGGATCGGAATCAAACCGGGACGATCAGACCTCGAGAAACCAACCGAACCGAACCGGAATCATAAAAAAAAAAACGTTAATTTTACGCGTCCAGAATCTGATTGGACATCGTCTGAAAGCTTAAATTAAACATAATAAAGTAATCAGACTAAGAAAGTAATCAAATTTGTTTTTGTATTGCGGTGGTAATGATGCTTACAAAACAGTACCAGGGTGAAATATCATGGTACTGAATCATCATCATAATTTACTATGATATTCATCATAATTCCATAATTATCGTCCTAAATCCATGGAACGTTTTTGTTAGCCAGATAAAATGAGGGGATTATAGATATTAGGTGAAGCATAATATATCATTTTTAACAGGATTTAAAATGAGGCTGTGAGAGACTCAAGTACAATCTTTCCAAAAACATATGTGACCCTGGAGCACAAAACCAGTCATAACGGCATAAAATTGAGATGGATACGTCAATAAATAATATTTCCATTGATGTATGGTTTATGATAGGACGATATTTGAAAATCTAAGGGTGCAAAAAAATCTAAATATTGATAAAATCACCTTTAAATTAAGTTCTTGATAGTTAATATTACTAATCAAAAATTTAGTTTTAATGGTGGGGATGTTCACGTTACATGATCTTAATATCTAATGATTTTTGGCATAACATAAACATAATTTTGACCTTGGTTATTGCTACAAATATGCCCGTGCTGCTTATGACTGCGTTTGTGCTCCAGGGCGGTGAGATGATAATTGGCCATTAACGGCGTGTTGTTTCCAGGTTGATCTGGGTCAGGTAAGTTCTGTTGTGTTGTGGTTTCTCACCGTCTCTTTGTGTTATATTCCCACAGCAAGCGAGGGTTTGATGTGCGTTCCTTCGGCACAGGAACCCACGTGAAACTCCCAGGACCCGCTCCGGACAAACCCAACATTTTCGACTTCAAAACCACCTACGAGCAGATGTACAACGACCTGGTCCGTAAAGACAAGGAGCTGTATCCCCAGAATCAACCCTAGAGCACAGAAACAACACGGACCAAATGCAAAAACACTCTTAGTTTTTATCATTTATCGTTTTTATTAACTCTTTATCATTCACACCAAGAACGATAAAGATATATAGTTCTAAAATCCTTCTCGGTGTTAAAGGAACACAACACTATTTGTGTAATTAGGCTAATTTAATGACTCCCTAAGCGTTGAAGAGTTGAGTTTTACTTAGAGATCGACCGATATATCGGTTTACCGATATTTAAGCATTTTACCATAATCGGATATCGTTTGTTTTTGTTTGTCACATACACAATTATAGAGAGTATAACCAGCAGTGAAATGTGTTCTCTGCATTTGACACACACGCACACACACGGAGCAGTGGACACACACTCTCTCATACACACACACACACACACACACACACACACACACCTCTCTCTCTCTCTCTCTCTTTCACACACACACTCTCTCTCTCTCACACACACACACACTCTCACTCTCTTCTCTCACTCTCTCTCTCTCACACACACACATCTCTCTCACACACACCTCCTCACACACACCTCTCTCTTCTCACTCACACACATTCTCTCACACACTCTCTCTCACACACACACTCTCTCTACTCACACACACACACACACACACACACACACTCTCTCTCACACACACACACACCTCTCACAGTGGACACTCTCACACACACACACTCTCTCTCTCTCACACACACACCTGGGGCAGTGGACACAAACACTCTCTCTCTCACGCACACACACGGAGCAGTGGACACTGTTCACCGCATGTAACTTTATACAAGATTCACTCTATATTTAATAACATTTACTATAGAACCATTATTTCACCAATAAACATCTAAATAAATACATCTCTATCTAAATTAATGATTTATTATCTCCGCAAGCGATCGCAGTTTGAGTATAGTTCTGTGTAAATAGATAAACCGCGCTGTCAGCAATTTTCATAATTTAGACAAAAACATTTTAATAATTCTGATAAAACATTTCAGTTAAGAAATGCAATAAAATACGATGTTTTGTTTGTTATAGCTTATTTCAATATTACAGAGAAGTGAATTATTCCTTCACTCTTTAGTCTATTAAACCGCGTTTAAACCTAAAACTGTAGTTTAAAATTAATTTATGACTTTATTTTTTCCATTTGAAAAAATTAGACATTATTTTGCTTATTGTTAATATCAGTGTTGCTGATGATGCTGTTTATAAATACATTTTTTTATTGTTGTAATTTGAAGATTACATTTTACATGAAACAATGTTAATTTTCAACAGTTTTTTGTTGTTTAGATGACTGAAAGCGAAGAATGGACTTTATAACAGTAAATAAATATCTATTCTGGTTCTCGAGTACATAAACATACAAATAATCGGTATGTATAATGTGATTTAATTTGTGTAAAAAAAATTTACGCGTTCATTTATTAGATTAATCGCATGTTAATGCGTTAAAGTTAACACCCCTACTAGAAACTCATTCCGGCGTAATAATCAAGGAGCTTTGCTGCCGTACCGCAACGATATTACGCTGCGCCTGAAAGTAGTCCCCAGCTAGGTTGCTAGTTATGATATAGCTAGGGACTACTTTCAGCCTTAGTACACGATGTAACTAGTCAAGTTTTAAATATGGAAACGCTTTGGTAATTTTTGAGCGAGATGCTAACGGTCTAATCCGATTCAATGATCTATGCTAAAAGTGCTAGCGCCAGACCCGGTGATCAGCTGAATTGATTCGAAAACCGTAAAGCTTAATTAGCCTATTTTCAAAAATAGTGGCGTGTTCGTTTAAAGAACCGCGCAGTTCACGCCACAGCCCTAACGATCTCGTTGGAATCACTTTCAGAATGATTTCTTCCAGCTAACGAACGATACAAACATTGACAGCCAAGCGGAATCCATCCTGCTGTAATGAACTTGAGAATTTAAAGCGACAGACGCGCTTAGCATAAACAGACGATATCGTTTGCTGGTGTGGACACATATCGTTATCGTTCTTGGTGTGAACAGGTCTTTAAACTTGAAAAACGTTTTTTAGATTATAAAATGTTCTTCACATCCTAACTATACACTCGATAACTGGTATAATTTCTGTGTTAATCAGAGTTTTTGTCCTAACTAGCCGCGCGCGACACGCAAAACTTAGTTTCGATTTCCATTGAAACAACAGCGTTCGAACTACGACCGTGATAATCTCAGGTACCGGCTTTATTCGATGTCAGAGTTTGAATATCATTTTGCGCGAGAGTTTACCGAAAATTTTAACATAACGTAACGAAGATGTTTAGTGTGTACATTTTATTCATCTTGATATTTATGCGTTATGATCCATTTCGTGGAGTGCAGAGAGGCTCCGCCCACACACGCTTCTGATTGGCTGTGATATTTGATAGTTGCATAGCAACTCTTCGCGAGGAACCCAGAATTATTCTTTTAACGGCATCGCTCTGCAAAACCATTTTTGTCATCTTTATTGAATTTTTTAGCTTGATTATCTGAAATATAACGCATCCTTAGAATCGCCACGCTGATTTAGCGACCGAAGATGAGCTTCTAGTTTTGGTTCTGTCGCGCACATTAAAAGAAAAGCTCTTATTTGCTCCATTTGTGTCGCTCCAAACCTGTATGACTTTATACTGCGAACTCAAGTGTTCTTTAAAACCGTGTTTCGCTGAATAAAGAAAGTCATATGGGTTCGGAACGACATCGGGGTGAGTATATACGTCGTTTCTCTGTGGGACAGCTAATAACGTGTTGCTCTGCTGCGTTTATTGGAGATACGCAAGTCTCGTGAGCAGTCAATCTTCTCTTGGGTTCGTCAGCAGCTCGTTTGGTCGGCCGCTCTTGTCTCTGAATCACGTAGTTTACCGGTAAAGCAGGTCACGGATTGATTCCTGTAATGCGTCATGACTCGCGTCATCGAGGTCAGAGCAGATTAGAGTTAGTTCTGGATTCGGGGGTATGACTGGTCAGTGCCGTATGTGACCTGGGAGCACAAAACCAGTCATACGTTTGGAAATTGAGATTTATGCATCATCTGAAAGCTGAATAAATAAGATGTATGGTTTGTTAGGACAATATTTGAGAATCTGATTCACCAGAAATATTCCCCACGTTGTTACACTTAGTCAAGAGTGTGTGTGTGTGTGTGTTTGTGTGTGAGAGAGTGAGTGAGTGTGTGAGAGAGTGAGTGAGTGTATGTGAGAGAGAGAGAGAGTGTGAGAGAGAGTGTGAGGGTGTGAGTGGGAGAGAGTGTGAGTGTGTTAGGGTGTGAGTGTGTGTGAGAGTGTGTGTGTGAGTGTGTGTGAGAGAGAGAGTGTGTGTGTGTGTGTGTGTGTGTGAGAGTGAGAGTGAGTGTGTGAGAGAGAGTGTAAGTGTGTGTGAGAGAGAGTGTGTGTGTGAGAGTGTGTGGAGAGAGTCTGAGTGTGTGAGAGAGAGAGAGTGTGTGTGTGTGTGGAGAGTGTAAGTGTGGGAGAGAGAGTGTGTGTGGGAGAGAGTCTGTGTGTGTGTGTGTCTGTGTGTGTGAGAGAGAGAGAGAGAGAGAGAGGAGTGTGTGTGTGTGTGTGTGTGTGTGTGTGTGAGTGGGTGAGAGAGAGAGAGTGTAAGTGTGTGAGAGAGTGTGTGTGTGTGAATGAGTGGGTGTGAGAGAGAGAGAGTGTGTGTGTGTGAATGAGTGAGTGTGAGAGAGAGTGTGGTGTGAGAGAGAGAGGTGTGTGTGTGTGAATGAGTGGGTGAGAGAGAGTGTGTGTGTGTGTGTGTGAATGAGTGGTGTGAGAGAGAGAGTGTGTGTGTGTGAATGAGTGGGTGTGAGAGAGAGAGAGTGTGTGTGTGAATGAGTGGGTGTGAGAGAGAGAGAGTGTGTGTGTGAATGAGTGGTGTGAGAGAGAGAGAGTGTGTGTGTGAGTGAGAGAGAGAGAGTGTGTGTGTGTGTGAATGAGTGGGTGTGAGAGAGAGAGAGTGTGTGTGTGTGTGAGTGAGAGAGAGTGTGTGTGTGTGAATGAGTGGGTGTGAGAGAGAGAGTGTGTGTGTGAATGAGTGGGTGTGAGAGAGAGTGTGTGTGAGAGAGAGAGAGTGTGTGTGAGTGAGTGTGAGAGAGAGAGAGAGTGTGTGAGAGAGAGAGAGAGAGAGTGTGTGTGTGTGAATGAGTGGGTGTGAGAGAGAGAGAGTGTGTGAGTGAGAGAGAGAGAGGTGTGTGTGTGAATGAGTGAGTGAGTGTGAGAGAGAGAGAGTGTGTGTGAATGAGTGGGTGTGAGAGAGAGAGTGTGTGTGTGAATGAGTGAGTGAGTGTGTGAGAGAGAGTGTGTGTGTGAATGAGTGAGTGTGAGAGAGAGTGTGTGTGTGTGTGAATGAGTGGGTGTGAGAGAGAGGAGAGTGTGTGTGTGAATGAGTGAGTGTGTGTGAGAGAGAGAGAGAGAGAGTGTGTGTGTGTGAATGAGTGAGTGAGTGTGAGAGAGAGAGAGTGTAAGTGTGTGAATGAGTGAGTGAGTGTGAGAGAGAGAGAGTGTAAGTGTGTGTGGGAGAGAGAGGCCTGCTGTGTTTGCTGCTCAATATGTGTCTCGAGAAAACACTCAATCTGTCCTGAGCTGATGTTTCCAGCACATCTAGATTATATTATGCCATATTACTCCATTATATTACCGAGATGTATATTTTGTAAATCTTATACTTTATCTTATTTTATTTCTAACACATACTTTCACTAGTCATTCATTTTGCAATAATGCTTAATACTTTTTAAATATTGTATTATTCCTATGACTATTATTTTTATTTCTGTTAATTGCAATTGCTTTGGCAAATGTATAGTTTTTGTCATGCCAATAAAGCACACTTAAATTTAAATTGTGTGTGTGTGTGTGTGTGTGAGAGAGAGAGAGCGTGGTGTGTGTGAGAGAGTGGGTGTGTGTGTGTGTGTGTGTGTGAAAGCGTGTGTGTGAGAGACAGCGAGTGCGTGTGTGTTGTGTGTGTAGGCGAGTTAATGGACATCTGAAGTGGTTTCCTGAGGGTGACCAGTAGATGGCGCTAGTGTGTGTCCAGTCTTTTAACCCTTCGCAGACACCAGGTCTGATGTGTTGTGGAGACTCCGGTGTTCTGTCTTCCTTGACCGCTCTGTTCAGATACACACAGAATGGGATCCTGCACATGCTGGACCGCAACAAGCGCGTTAAGACACGGCCCGAGCGCTTCCAGAGCTGCAAAGAGCAGTTTGACCTGGTGATCACCTGTGAGGAGCGTGTGTACGACCAGGTGCTGGAGGGTGAGGAGTGTGTGTGTGTGTGTGTGTGAGAGGTGTGTGTGTGTGTGTGTGTGTTTGAGAGAGTGTGTGGGTGTGTGTCTGTGTGTGTGTGACAGAGTTTGTGTGTGTGACAGAGAGAGAGTTTGTGTGTTTGTTTAAGAGAGAGTGTGTGTTTGATAGAGAGTGTGAGATTGTGTGTGTGTTAGAGAGACTGTGAGATTGTGTATGTGTGTGTGTGTGAGAGAGTTTGTGTGTTTGAGAGAGTGTGAGATTGTGTGTGTGTGTGTTTGATAGAGAGTGTGAGATTGTGTATGTGTGTGTGAGAGAGTTTGTGTGTTTGAGAGAGAGTGTGAGATTGTGTGTGTGTGTGTGTTAGAGAGACTGTGAGAGCGTGTGTGTGTGAGAGCGTGTGTGTGTGTGTGAGAGTGAGTGTGTGTGTGAGAGAGTGTGTGTGTGTGTGTGTGTGTGTTAGAGACTGTGAGATTGTGTGTGTGAGAGAGTTTGTGTGTTTGAGAGAGAGAGTGTGTGTGTGTGTTAGAGAGACTGTGAGATTGTGTATGTGTGTGTATGAGAGAGTGTGTGTGTTAGAGAGAGTGTGAGATTGTGTATGTGTGTGCGCGCGGCTCCAGAATCACTCCTCTCTCTCTCTCTCTCTCTCAGATCTGAACTCTCGTGAGCAGGAGACGCTGCAGTCGGTGCACGTCATTAATGTGGATATTCAGGACAATCACGAGGAGGCTACGCTGGGGGCCTTCCTCATCTGTGAGCTCTGCCAGTGTGTGAGTACACACACAAACACCTCCCAGTTCAAGAACTCATTCTGGGACCATTCATTCATTTAGATACGTCGCAATATTAGAAATATTGGAGATTTAAACCATGAAGGCGAGCCAATGTTTATAACACAAGCGCAATATTAATGCCGGTAAATCTCAGCCACTTCACTATAAGCAGAAAGTGAAAGTAAAAACACAATTAATGATATACTGATTTTCATTTATTCCCTTAATATTTATCTTGTGTATATCGTGAAAAAAACATAAATGAGAAGAAACGTATTTCGTGTTAAACAGGTTGTTTTTGAAAGTCTCAAAAATATTTGTATTAATGACGTGCAGTGTTAATAATTTAATCATAGGACTATAATTAATTGTAATTAGCCTAATAGACCTTTGTAAACAATATCAACGGTGCAAGAACACGTCAGCTGAAGATACGGATATGTTTTATTATTAAATTCTGTGTCTTAGCTTATTTGAAAGCATATAAACAACTTATTTATTAAAATTTATTCTTAAAATAGGCTTATGAAATTAGATTTTCTCAGAAATTCTGTGTTTTCAAATGAAGGCATAAAACCATTTATTAAAAATCAAACCGTATTTATTTTGGCAAACAAAGGGAGTTTACTATTAAAAATTAAAACTTGAAAATGTTGTGCGATCAGTACTTTAAAAAAAGTAAGTTTTAATAGTTGCCTAGTAGTAATTCTTCTGTGTGTATATGATACGAGGCTAGTTTAGACTTTTATTTTGATGTGTTGCCGTGAATAGTTCTGTGTGTATATGATACGAGGCTAGTTTAGACTTTTATTTTGATGTGTTGCCGTGAATAGTTCTGCGTGTATATGATACGAGGCTAGTTTAGACTTTTATTTTGATGGGTTGCCGTGAATAGTTCTGTGTGTATATGATACGAGGCTAGTTTAGACTTTTATTTTGACGGGTTGCCGTGAATAGTTCTGTGTGTATATGATACGAGGCTAGTTTAGACTTTTATTTTGACGGGTTGTCGTGAATAGTTCTGTGTGTATATGATACGAGGCTAGTCTAGACTTTTATTTTGACGGGTTGCTGTGAATAGTTCTGTGTGTATATGATACGAGGCTAGTTTAGACTTTTATTTTGACGGGTTGCCGTGAATAGTTCTGTGTGTATATGATACGAGGCTAGTTTAGACTTATTTTTGAGGCTAGTTTTACTCAAAGCATACGATAAAATGCTCGATGTTGTTCATGCATGTCCTCGTTTAGTGAGACGGAAGTCGCCGCAAGCATCACGCACTTCTAGAAACCGCGCGATATAGAGAGCAGACGGCTACGTACGCGTTCGAATCGCTCTCGCGGATGTCAAACACTGATCGATCCGCGTCGCTTCTAGTCGTACACACGTAGTGCTGCAGGCTTTTGACGTTGATGAGATTAACCCCAAGACGTTTTTCGATAGTATCGAGTAAATTCGATCGATACCTAAAAAGTATCGAATTCGATACCCAGCCGTACTCACGCCGTTTGCTATACTTCGCGAAATGCAAAGTTTTTGAGTTTGGATCTAGATTTAAACCCGGTGTCATTGCTACTAGGATTGCGCAAACTTCTCTTTAATGACGTTTCCGTACTTGTTTAATTAATTAAAACACTGACCTTTTCTACTTGTATTTGGACCCTGAGATTGCCAATATTATTATACAATTGTATTTATTTTTCTCTACTTGTTTTAAATCTTCTCTTAAGTTCCAAATTAATGGATGTTGTTGATACGGTTTGTGAAAATAAATTAATTTAATTGAGAAGTAAATATAGCCTAATTTTATCCTCGCAGCACGGGCAAATTAATTGTACTTTTAATTTAATAATAAAAGTGATTTAATAATAATAAGCCTAATAAGAATGCAACAGGCCTACGTTAATTTGAAATGCCAAATACTCTTAAAATGTATGTTTATTGCGATATCTTTGGCTATCGTCGGAACAAGATCATATTTCGACGCACCCCAGCAAGCGGAGGTTATCGATGAGTGTTACGATATTTCGCACACTTTAAGCTCTTTTTTTTTTTTTTTTAAGCGTAATAGAATCGTTCGGTTTGTAACGCGTACCGAAAGCCGCTTACCGAACGATTCGACATGAATAAGTGTATCGTGTATATATATATATATTATAGTCCTCGTTTAACCTAATTTTTTTTTTTTTTTATTCAACGTGTTTTATTTCAGCTGGTTGCCATTTCTTGTTTTTATGTAGTTTAATTTGATGTACTATATAACTGAATAAAAAGTATACAGACATAAAAATGACCAAATTACATTTACGTTTCGTCATTTAGCCGATGCTTTTATCGTACAAATGAGGACAATAGAAGCAATCAAACTCAACAAAAGAGCAATAAATATTATATAATAATTAAAAATAAAACTGATGGAATTGAGAAAGCTAGTGTTAGAGGCTTTTTTAAAGTAAACAGTTAGAAAATGAATAGTGCGAGTTTTAAAGTGTTTTAAAGAAAATTAAACATATAGATAAAATAGATAGAATAAAGTGCGCTAGAGTTAGAGGGTCAAATAAAGATGGAAGAGATGTTTAACCGTTTTATTTACGTTTTTTTTTATATATCTGGTTTGTTTTAAAATGTAATGTATATTATTACATTTAAAAATATATACAATTAAAACAATATATTATAAATTATTATAATTTTAATTAATTAAAATTACAATGAGTTTTACCAGGTAGTGCTGGGTGCTTCATATTTTACATAAAAATAATTAAAACTATAATATTTTCGCAGTGATGCAAAAATATGTAAAGTAATAAAATAAACGTGTAAATTGTCGTTAAAAACATTCTGTTGGTAATCAAATGCAGTATTTTATCAACAATTTACACATTTCATGTACATTTGTCTTTAGCTAAAAAAAATTGTAAGTGCTTTTATGAGTAATAAAAGAGCTCTGCTTATGTTTTATGAATTATTCTTACATTTTCACATTAAGTGTGTTAATTTTTACTAATATTTTACACGTCCATTCTGTTGGTTTCATGAAGCAAATTATCATTCTTATATCATCTTTGAAATCCAGAATACAATAAGTTGTTACATAACCATGCATAAATATGGCAGTTTCCATAAGAAGTTTTTTCACGCGCGATTCGTTGTGTTTCTCAGATCCAGCACACGGACGACATGGAGAACGAGATCGACGAGCTTCTGCAGGAGTTTGAAGAGAAGAGCCAGCGGCCGTTCCTTCACACCGTCTGCTTCTACTGACTTCACACAGAAACTGACGCGACACGCACATCCAGCGCGACGGCTTTAACCTGTCGCTGGCAGTCGCGCGTTTCTCTCGCATTCTGTTTCCCGCCAACACAGACCTCAGATGGGGGGATCGTCCACGCGGCGCTACGCTAACCCTGAGGGTTTGGCTACGATGTGCGTACGTTGAATCTGAACGCTGTAAATGGAACTGAAGAAACATCGCGAAAGAACGAAACGGTTCTGGAATAAATGTGTCGCGAGAACCTGCTTTGAGCGTTTAGGACCTGTGACAAACCCGTTAGCGATTTAAACACTAACGGGTCTGTAAAAGTAATAAGTTGACTTAACTTAAAAAAAAAACATTGCGTTAAAATGATTGAGTAAATAATAATAATAAAACAAATTGTGAATTGTAAAGTTCGTTTAAATGATAAAAAATTTGGAAACCTGTTGCCGTAAAATTAATTAAATAATAATAATTAAAAAAAAAGTTAAGTGATTTGTCAACTTATTTTTGTATTATTATTTACTTAAAATATTTGAGGAAACCTGTTGTCGTAAAATTAAGTAAAAATATATATTTATAAGTTAAGCGAACTTGACAATTCACTTAACTTTTTTATTATTATTATTATTAACTTAAAAAATTGAGGAAACCCGTTGCCGTAAAGTTAAATAATAATAAAAAAATAAGTTATTCGAACTTGACAATTCACTTAACATCTTTTTAAACTTCATTTTATGGCAACAGGTTTCCTCAATTATTTTAAATTAAAAAAAAGTTAAGTGAATTGTCAAGTTCGCTTAACTTATTTTTTCAATTATTATTTACATTAAAACAATTGAGGAAACCAGTTGCCTTAAAATTAAGTAAATATTTGTATTTGTTTAATTTAAGTGAATTGTCAAGTTCACTTATTTTTTATTATTATTTACGTAATCGTTTTAAGGCAACATTCTTCAATGTTTCTAAGTTAAGTCAACTTATCCCTTTTACAGTGCAGCTGGACACTGACTGTACCTATATCTGATCACGTGTAATGTTTCATAACTCTGGCGGACGGGATGCGTTGTTATCTTTTGGTTTTCTCATGAATTTATTTCAGCGTTATTTAAAGATGGGATTTGATGCCTGTTTTATTTTCCTTTGATTTTGTAAATGAAAAGATGATTATATAATTGTACCTGAAGCAGCCCAGAGTGCCTGATATTATTCTTGTAAATATTGCGCTATGAATGAATGAATAAAGCGTTGATGAATCAGTGAATGTTTGTTTTTCTGTATTAAATAACACGGCGGTGTCAAATTTACATAATCGTACAGTGTTGGAAAGGTTACTAAATTTAAATTGTAGCAAGTAGTGTAACTATTTCAATTGCTTAATGTAACTGATTACATTTAATTAAACTTTTGAAATCCTTTAACACAAATTATGAAAAATAAATATTTAATTTTAAAGCACAGCCACCATAAAATCAGACGTGTTGCTTTGAGATCGTTCTGAGCTTAAACACTGATTTAAAATCACAATGTAATTTAATAATTGTGATACCGTTTTTTTTAAATCAAATCTTTGCATAGTTATGACGAGAAACACTGGCATCTAACAATGCTTAGGAAAACGGTTAATCTTAAAAAATAAAGCATAAACAGTTATTGAATAATGATTATATACACAATTTATACTTGAATAGACAAAAGTTAGATGTTGCAACTGACCCGACAACAAGGGACGATTGCAACATTCATTAAAATGTAATAATTTAGCAGTTTCTTTATTTTGTGTGTGCATAGACATGGTCTTTAAAAAGTTAAATTCGCTGTGTAAAACAGAATAGCACATTAAAAGTACTAGTAACAACCTTGTGTTGGTTAATTATTAGTAATATACAAAATATTCAAGACACTAAAATGTAATAATAGCCTTCTGTTAACATCTGTGAAAGGTTACTGTTACAGTGAACTTAGTCGCTGTCTTAAGAACTAGTTTGACTAACTAGCTGTTAACCAAGTGTCTCGATGTTGTGGTAAGGGACGGTCCTTACACTTGACGGCCGTTATAAAACTTGGTATAATAGCTTGACACATGCTAGCTACGCCTAATAGAAGCTAAGAAAACACAGATATAAATCATATGTTTTTACAATGCTTCACGATGGGGGACTTTATTTAGCATGTGCAGTATGAATATCATCACTGCAGCTCATTCCTGATTTAATAAATAAACCATGCTGCAACCGTCCCCAGTTTCCCCAACACTGTATATTTACTCTAAAGAATATATAATAAATGCCCGTTCAAACCAAGATGGCAAATTCTAACCATAACAACACAAAGGAACGACATTGCTGGAATTATTTTTTAACAATTTTTCAAAGTCATAAACGATAAAAACATTGACAGCCAATCAGAATACTCTCGCTTATAATATGAAACATTGTCGTGCGTGCTATTACAGTAATTAAAATTACAGTTATCTCTATAATAATAGTTATTGGTGTAAACAGTGCTTTACATTATAAAAATTAACCATGGTTTTATTGTAGTAACTCAATTCCTCCGATTTTGTGGTATGAAAATTTATTTTTGGATGTATTTTTCTGATGCTGTCTAAAGTTTAGATGATTGTGAATTTACACGACATACATTTTATCTCTAGGTTATTGATAGAAAATGAACATGAACTTCCTATTTTAATATATGTGTGGCTAGCTAGCGTATGAGATTGTATCATGGTTGCAACATTGGGAGAAATTGTAACACTGTTACTCTAAACACTGTTACAATCAACACTGTTAAACTAAACACTGTTACAATCAACACTGTTACACTTAACGCTGTTACAACCAACACTGTTACAATTAACACTGTTACACTAAACACTGTTACAACCAACACTGTTAAAACCAACACTGTTACAACTAACACTGTTAAAACCAACACTGTTACAACTAACACTGTTACAATCAACGCTGTTCCACTTGACACTGTTACAATCAACACTGTTACACTTAACGCTGTTACAACCAACACTGTTACAATTAACACTGTTACACTAAACACTGTTACACTAAACACTGTTACACTAAACACTGTTACACTAAACACTGTTACAATTAACACTGTTACAACCAACACTGTTACAATCAACACTGTTACACTAAACACTGTTACAACCAACACTGTTAAAACCAACACTGTTACAACTAACACTGTTACAACACTGTTACAACCAACACTGTTACAATTAACACTGTTACACTAAACACTGTTACAACCAACACTGTTAAAACCAACACTGTTACAACTAACACTGTTAAAACCAACACTGTTACAACTAACACTGTTACAATCAACACTGTTACACTTAACGCTGTTACAACCAACACTGTTACAATTAACACTGTTACACTAAACACTGTTACAATTAACACTGTTACAACCAACACTGTTACAATCAACACTGTTACACTAAACACTGTTACAACCAACACTGTTAAAACCAACACTGTTACAACTAACACTGTTACAATCAACACTGTTACAATCAACACTGTTACACTAAACACTGTTACAATCAACACTGTTACAATCAACACTCTTACACTAAACACTCTTACACTAAACACTCTTACAATCAACACTGTTACAACCAACACTGTTACAATCAACACTGTTACAATCAACACTCTTACACTAAACACTCTTACACTAAACACTCTTACAATCAACACTGTTACAACCAACACTGTTACAATCAACACTGTTACAATCAACACTATTACACTAAACACTGTTACAATCAACACTGTTAAAACCAACACTGTTACAATCAACGTAACACTGTTACAATCAACACTGTTACAATCAACACTCTTACACTAAACACTGTTACAATCAACACTGTTACAATCAACCCTGTTACAATCAACACTGTTAAAACCAACACTGTTACAACCAACACTGTTACAATCAACACTGTTAAAACCAACACTGTTACAATCAACACTGTTAAAACCAACACTGTTACAACCAACACTTTTACAACCAACACTTTTACAACCAACACTGTTAAAACTAACACTGTTACAATCAACACTGTTACAATCAACACTGTTACAACCAACACTGTTACAACCAACACTGTTAAAACTAACACTGTTACAATCAACACTTTTACAACCAACACTGTTACAATCAACACTCTTACACTAAACACTGTTACAATCAACACTGTTACACTAAACACTGTTACAACCAACACTGTTACACTAAACACTGTTACAACCAACACTGTTACAACCAACACTGTTAAAACTAACACTGTTACAATCAACACTGTTACACTAAACACTGTTACAACCAACACTGTTAAAACTAACACTGTTACAATCAACACTATTACAATCAACACTGTTACAACCAACACTCTTACACTAAACACTGTTACAACCAACACTGTTACAATCGACACTATTACAATCAACACTGTTAAAACTAACACTCTTACACTAAACACTGTTACAACAAACACTGTTAAAACCAACACTGTTACAATCAACACTCTTACACTAAACACTGTTACAATTAACACTGTTACAATTGCCCCCTAGCCACAGGGCCCAGTGTAAACACCTTGTTTTTCTGCCTTGATATGGCATGATATGTTGAATCTAGTTACCTTGCTTTTTGAATGATGCCTGGCTTTGAATTTGAACCATATATAATATTAGATATATACACACATATATATATATATATATATATATATATATATACATTATTAATTAGTGCACCTATATCTATTTCTTGTATCAAAAGATGACTAGTGTATTTCAAGTAGTCTATGAGTTATGAAGGAAAATATAAAACATGTTACAATCTCCCCTCGCCATGTTTGTTTTTTTGGTGCATTGATTAATATTTGTAAACAATATGGCACTGTATGGCTAATTAGAGGTTACCATGGTAACTATAGCAGTATAGTTTGTTGTTGTAAAACCATGGTTATATAATAATATTTATAATCTTAATTCAAGTGATGAAGGTAATCAGTGTTTAATCAGTTTGAAAATTATTAACTGTTGAAAACATTAGATATTAAAGTAATCAGCTATATTACTATAATGGAGTAATAACATTACATTACATTTTAAATAGAGTAACTTATAACCTAACGAAACGATTTTGTTTCCAGCTTATGAACCATAGAAATAGTGACAACCAATCAGAGTCCACCATCCTTTAAAGAGCTCGAGCGTTTGAAGCGGCAGACAGCGCGCGCGCGTAGAATACACAGAACGTAAACGCTAATCCGAACGGTCCCAAACCCGTTGTAGTATAATGGCACATGAGAAAAAATAAAAAGTGCAACATGCATACACGTGCAAAAGCCGCGATGTAAATAAAGCATGGTATTTTCGCACGCGCTCCGCTTGCGTCTGATATTCCAGATGAGCGTGACGCAGGAGCTGCTCATCAAACTAATGGACTGATCTGAGATCTGATATACTCCAGATCACTTACAGATCCGATCCGAACGCGTGCGTTTCTTCAGCGACGCGTCACACGCGAGGAACGCGCGCGCAGGTGAGACATGCTGCGCGAGGAGATGAGGGTTGTGTGAGGAAGATGATGCGTGTGCTGCTCAGCGGATGAAGATGATGTTTATGGTGTCTGGAGCGGTTCTGGTGCTGGTAAGAAGATCTGTGTGAAGAGGAGGAATTACGTAACTCTCTCTCTCTCTGTGTCTCTCTCTCTCTCTCTCTCTGAACTTTAGTGCTAATTAAGTGTGGTTTTTTGAGCGCTAATCACTGGGAAATAGCAGTAGTTGTGCTGTTTTCCAGGCCATCGTGTGTATATCCGATATGAACGGGCTGCTGGACCGATTTCACAACTTCATCCTACCGCGCATGCGCGGACCGGAGCGCGTGTGCCACTGCACCTGCGGCAGGTAAGACGCGCTTCGTTCACTTATCTGCAAACACAACGGTAGCCTAATATAGCACGCTGACATTTAAATACCGAATTTCTGATTGGTTGACAATTTTCTGAAGCGTTATTTAGGTAACTGCCCAGCTAACACTTTTTTTTGGTTCAAAGAATGGTTCCCAGAAGATTCGTTTTATTTGTTTGTATAACATTATTCTCACGTTAATAGAATGTTTCCATAACGTTAGTTTTTTGTTTGTAGAACGTTATTCTAACGTTAATATAACGTTCCCATAACGTTAGTTATTTTTTGGTTCCCAGAAGGTTAGTTTTTTGTTTGGATAGGTTTGGTTGGTGTAGGATAATAAAAATAAATAAATAAAATAAATAAATAAAGTGGACATTATAAAAGCCTCAAATCACATGAATAAGATGCTGGTAGCACAATCTGATAGGTAGCTTTTTTTGCTATCGATTTGTGCTACCTATCTTTTTAATGGGATGAAGCACAATCTGAGCGGGTAGCACAAATCGTGAGAACATCGGAGGTTGCCGCTTGAATTTGAGGGTTCAATATATATTTAAATGATATGCTTACAAACAGTATAAAGTCACACAGTGTTGGGAAGGTTCCTTTGAAATGACCAGTCATGGAGCACGTTAGTTCTGTCCTCAGCGTATGTTCTCCGCAGGCATCGTGTGGAGTATGTGATCCCGTACGAGGGCTCCGTGGGGCTCCTCAGGGGCCAGCAGCGTGAGCAAGCAGGAGCTGGACCTGGTTCTGGGTCTCCTGATGGGCTTCTGCATCAGCTGGATGCTGCTGTGTCTGGACTCAGCGCTGCGCTTCTGGAGGTCCAGCAGACACTACGGTCAGAACTAGTGATCGACCGATATTGATTTTTTTTAAACCGTTATCCGATTATGGTAAAATGCTTAAATATCGGGAAAAAGATCGGTAAAGAGATATATCGGTTGATCTCTAGTCAGAACACACCCAGCAGAGATACAGAAGAACTTATACAGGCCACGTTTACACTAGTGCGGTTTCGTTTAATGCCGCGTCTAATGCTGTGTTCAAGTGAAGAGAATAGATTACTCGCGTCACTCGCGCTATGTTTTTATTCGTGCGAGTCACGCGAAACATCTCACGAGTAATCAATCATGGTAGTCCAACTTCCTTGTTTATTTTTTTTCCAAGCAATCTCATTTTCTGTCCGGTCTCTATAGGAATATGAAGTTTTAGCATAAACTTCGGGGTACCCGCAGACGGCTACAATCATGCGCTACTCCACTTTTATGATTCAACCGGACACGCAATAAGCTCTTCGCTGATTGGCTTGCACGAGAATGCGTCATGCGAATTTTTCGCTCAAGTTTTTAACTTGTGTGGAAGACGCGATTGAGGCGATTATCATTCGCGTCGCAACATGCAAATTCGCCTCTATTCACATCTTTGCATCGACTTTGTATGCAATCTACTCGCGCGAATAATGACTTTCACGTTTGGTGTCAACACACCGTTAGAATCAAAGTCTCTTTAAGACAAGTCATGTCACTCGGCGGCCATCTTTGAAACGCCTCGCGGGCACAACCGAAAACACGTCACATGACCATTCACGCAGGTACAACCATAGAATATTCCGTATTATTTAGATAGCAGTGCATAGAGCGGTCGAACGAGGAATCTATCAACACATATCTATGGTACAATAACGCGCGTGATGTTAATGTTTACACGGTCGTCAAGGATACGCAGAGAGAATTCAATTTCTATTCAATGACTCAGTCACTCAGTATGTACTTTTAATAATGTTAAAAAGGTTTAATATTTATGAATTAGATTATAAACATACTCATTTCGTTGCGAGAGCAGTGCGTTTTCAGGAAGGCTCCGCCCACACACTCCTCTGATTGGCTGTGGCGAGAGCAGTGCGCTTCCAAGGAGGCTCCGCCCACACACTCTTCTGATTGGCTGTGGCGAGCAGTCAGTGCTCAGAGGAGGCTCCGCCCACACACTCTTCTGATTGGCTGTGGCGAGCAGTGCGCTTCCAGGAGGCTCCGCCCACACACTCTTCTGACTGGCTGTGGTGAGAGCAGTGTGCTTCCAGGGAGGCTCCGCCCACACACTCTTCTGATTGGCTGTGGTAGGCAGTGCGCTTTCAGGAGAGCCCGCACACTCTTCTGATTGGCTGTGGCGAGCAGTGTGCTTCCAGGAGGCTCCGCCCACACACTCTTCTGATTGGCTGTGGCGAGAGCAGTGCGCTTCCAGGGAGGCTCCGCCCACACACTCTTCTGATTGGCTGTTGTGAGAGCAGTGTGCTTTCAGGGAGGCTCCGCCCACACACTCTTCTGATTGGCTGTGATATTTGATGGGTTAAGAGCCTCAAAATACACAGTTTTTATTAATGATTTTTTACTGTACATTTTTTCAGAGATACACTGCTGTTTTTGAACAGTATGATTTTTTATGTTTTTAAAGAAGTCTCTTTTGCTCACCAAGCGTGCATTAATTTAATACAAAATACAGCAGTAAAATTATGAAATAGTTGTACTATTTAAAATAGCTGTTAATGACGTGAATATGTGTTAAACTGTAATTTATTTATGTGATAAAAGCTGTATTTTAAGCATCATCAGTGTCACGTGATCTTCAGAAATCATAATAATATGCTGCTCAAAAACATTTATTATTATAGGTTTCTTTGATGAACAGAAAATTCATAAAAACAGCATTTATCTGAAATAGAAATATTTTGTGACATTATAAATGTCTTTATTATCACTTTTGATCAATTTAAAGCATCCTTAAATACAATTATTAATTTCTATAATTTCATAATAATTATATAATGATTTAATGGAATAGTGTTTAATGTTACAAAAGCGTTGTATTTCAGATAAAAACTATCGAAGAATCCTGAAAAATATGTTTTAAATATTGATAATAATAATAATAATAATCAGAAATGTTTGTTGAGCAGCATATTATTATGATTTCTGAAGATCATGTGACACTGAAGACTGCAGTAATGATGCTGAAAATACAGAAATAAATTATATTATATATTTTGATTAAATATTCCACAATTTTACTACTTTTGCTGTATATGTAGGATTCATAAATTTGGACCGTTTGTGAACAATCATGAGTTAGAAAGTTACAGTAAGAAATTTAAATTTCATACAATGGTATATTCATATCAAATTTATCATCAATGTTGAAATATATATATTTATAGTCATAAGCAGCACATTTGTAGCAATAGACAACAATACATTGTATGGGTCAAAATTATCAATTTTTCTGTTATGCCAAAAATCATTAGATATTAAGATCATGTTCCATGAAGATATTTTGTACCGTAAATATATCAAAACTTAATTATTGATTAGTAATATGCATTGCTAAGACTTAATTTGAACAACTTTAAAGATGATTTTCTCAATATCCAGATTTTTTTGCACCAGATTTGTGTTCAGATGATGGTTTGGTGGGGTACAGTATGGACTGAGTGTGTTGTGGTGTTGTCTCGGTGCAGACGGGAATCTGTGGCGCTGGATGCGGAGCGTCTGTAACCTGCGGGAGCTGCGCAGACATCTGCAGACGGAGGACAAGAATAACACACCGCACCTTAAACACAAGCTGTGCCGCAACGGCCGCCTCTGAGTGTGTGTGTGTGTGTGCGTGTGTGTGTGTGTGTGTGTGTGTGTGTGTGTGTGAGAGAGCGAGTTTGTGTGTGTGTGTGTGTGTGTGTGTGTGTGTGTGTGTGTGTGAGAGAGCGAGTGTTTGTGTGTGTGTGTGTGTGTGAGAGAGAGAGCGAGTGGTTGTGTGTGTGTGTGTGTGTGTGTGTGTGTGTGGGCTGTGAGGGACACGTCAACACATAACTATAATATTGTGTGAAACTGGATTTTCTGGGTTGGTTCTTTGTAAGACTTGTGTCTGAGAACAACCCAGTGTTGTGAATTTGACTCATTTGTTTCCTTTTCAACTTTTTCTTATTTTTCTTTGCACTACATCTCCCACAATTCCTAGTAAACTACATTAAGGGTGAACTCCATATGGGGCACTACATTACCCATATTCCCCTGGTTCTATAAATAGACCTCACTTCCTTCCTTTGTCCCTTTTATGCATTGGTGAGGTGTGGGTGTTTGAATGGGCACCCCACCATGTCCTTTCCTTAGGATGCGTTAAGTAAGTTTGTTTTCCAATTGTATAGTTTGAACTTGTTTAGATATTTAATCCTTATTTGGATTGAGTACAATATTGATGTGTTGTTTGTATGAGTTTGTTTTTCTCTTTTATATTGTTTGTAGTGACCTAAAACCATCCTGTTTATCCTGTGCATCATGTCCATCATGGCAGTCCTGCTCCATATGCATTTGTGAACTGCATGTCATGTCAACTACTAAAGACTCGAGAATCTTCACTTCAATGGAATAAAAGAATGCAAAGGACTGATGTTTCTTCCAGTGTTTTAATTAGACACGCCACCAAGTTTCTATAACTTAATGAACTTTGGATATTATAACATCACATATTCAACATATGGTCCTTCGAGCCGGAATTAGAAATTTGGTGGAATGGATTACTATGCAAGACCTCCAGTTCGGCGTAGTGTGAGGATGAGAAGGCCTCCTGCCCGTTTTGCAGACTGTATGGTACGAGAAAGTGCTCCTCCTCCACCTCCTTCCTCATCAACCTTAGTCGTAAGTGATCATCAACAAATTGACAATGGAAATCCATGTTCCTTAAGACCTGCTACTTGCTCATCTGCTCAGTGTGAACATTTTCAACATGACTTACTTGATATGGATGTTAGACAAGAAATACTTGGACTTAAGGGTATGTTGGGTGAGATTATGTCTAGAATGTCTCAATTAGCAGTTTCTTCTATGCATTCTGATTTATCTGAGTCTTTTGATGATGTTTCTGATGAGGATGAAAATGCTGTTGATAAACCATCTGTTGTTCAAGAATTGTGTGCATGTATTAAGAAAGCTGAAAAGAAATCTACATACAGGCAAGGTAATTCATCAGCTGTTCCATCACCACTTCCATTGAGTAGGCCTAGTTCTCTGCCTCCCCCACCTTCTTCATTGTTGCGTAGTCCACCTCAGCATACACATACACCTGATACATTACAACTACAATCAGGTACTATGACTCAATCTATTGTAGCTTCACTAGTTTCTGATCCCATTAATTCCCATTCCCTCAACGCAAGCCGCAGGGTGTTGGTGCAACCAGCTGGTTCACCACAGCTAGGTGCTTATTTACCAAGAAACTCCTTATCTTTGGATCATACTCAGTGGCCCTCACAGACTACATCAGCACAGTTACCTCCGCAGCCTCAGCCGATTCCTCATGCATCCGCAGCTAACGTAGGTTACCATACTCAGCCACATTCTGTAGGTCACCCGGTGAATTTTGTTGTACAACAACCTACTTCATTCATTCAACCAATTGTTTCCACTACACAGGCAACTGCAAATACAGTTCTTCATTCTCATCCATATTCCCAGCCATATTATGGTTCGCAATATGCTGTCTCCTATCCTGTCTCTCATGTTCAGGGACCTTCCTTTCCTTTTCTGGAGAATGACGATCCTCAAGAATTTGCAATGTTGCAGTTAGCTCTGACAAATTTGTTGTCACCTTATGAGTCAGAACATTACAAATACCATATCTTGTTAGATCATTTAAAATTCCCACCTGCTCGTAATTTAGCCCTAGCTTATGCTAATGATCCTAGACCATATAGTATGGCTCTTTTTGCACTACAGCAGAAATATGGGCAACCCCATCAGCTAGTTTTGAGGGAAATCAAAGCTATTTTAGCTCTCCCAAGGTGAGACCAGGTGACAGCAGAGCATTTAGCAGTTTCGCACTGAAAATTCGAGCTTTGGTTGGCATGCTCCAATCTTTAGGCCAAGATCAAGCTAAATCTGAACTAACCTGTGCTTCTCATGTACAGCAACTGCTTAGTAAATTGCCCACAGAACATGTGACCAACTTTGCCCGTTATGCCCGTGCTGTCCTAAATGGTCAAAGCTGCAACCTGGTTAACTTCTCTACCTGGCTCCAAGAAGAGGCTGAATGTCAAGCGATGGCCGATCAAGTTAGTGATTTCCCAAAACCCCTACTGAGTAAACCTCAATTAAAGATCTACTCTAATACTCGATCAGTCTTGTACGGAGCTAATGGCAAGTCTGTTGTATCAAGATCCACGAATAGACCACCCCAGAATCTGAGAGATCAAGAGCAGAGTTCCAAATATTCGTGTGCATATTGTTCCAGTAGACAGCATTTCATTGGCCTGTGTCCTTCCTTTAGAGCTTTAGAAGACAACAAAAAGGATGAGTGGATTAGAGAGAACAAAAGATGTTGGAGATGTGGGCTTAACCATCTAGCTGTTGAGTGTGACTTGAAAAAACCCTGTCCACAGTGTAAAGGCCGACATCTTGGTATCCTTCATGGAGTTAACCGTCGTGAGCAGGATAATGGTACATTTTATCTTAGTCGACTTGGAGGTTCCGGCAAGGTGCTCCTGAAAGTTGTTGAAGTACTTCTCCACCACGAAGGTCGATCCATGCAAACGTATGCCATCCTAGATGATGGATCAGAACGTACTATGTTGCTATCTCAAGCATCTGATTATTTAGGCCTCAAGGGGGAAGCTGAGTCCCTAATTGTTAGGACCGTACGCCAAGATACTATTGCGCTTGAAGGCTCCTCTGTAACCTTTGAAATATCCTCAACTATCAATCCAGAAAGGAAGTATATTATTTCCAATGCCTTTTGTGCTGCCAGATTGGGACTGGCAGAACAGTCATACCCCACTGAGACTTTAAAGAAACGTTTCAGACATCTTCAAGACTTACCACTTCCAGCATTCTTTAACGTTCAACCACTTATCCTTATTGGGGCAGACTACCCACATCTAATAAATCCAATTGATCAGGTGTATTTTGGACCTCCTAAATCTCCAGCCATAATCCAGACCAGTTTGGGTTGGGTACTTCAAGGCCCAATTCCAATCCCTAACACGAATGAGATACAGTGTCTTTTCACCATCACTAAACCATTCGAGGATCTTCGCCATGATGTAGAGAAATTATGGCAATTAGACATTCTTCCTTCAGAAATGAGAGAGTCATTACTAGGTCCAAGCAGGACCAAGAAGCTATGGACTTGTTAACCTCCAAGACCAAAAGAGTTGATGTTGATGGTGTGCAAAGATATGCCACTCCTTTATTGCGTACTGTTTCTGCTGTTCAATTACAAGCCTCACCAAATGCTGTTATGTCTCCCTCAGAGGTATTGAGCCGCCTCCAAAGAAATCCTGAATCTGCTGCTGTCTATGATCAAGAAATTTCCAAGTTGGAGAAGGCTGGTTATATTTCCAAAGTGGAACCTCCTCATGATTCATCCAAGGAATCGTGGTATATCCCTCATCATCTTGTTGAGCATAACGGGAAACCACGAATAGTCTTTAATTGTTCATATCAATGGAAAGGTATGTCACTGAACAACCAGCTCCTTCCTGGTCCACAATTGGGCCCTTCCTTACTTGGTGTCTTACTTCGATTTCGCCAGTATCCAGTGGCAATTAGTGGTGACATAAAATCTATGTTTCACCAAATCAGGCTACTACCAAAGGATCGTCCTCTTCTACGCTTTTTGTGGCGCAACATGCAGAGGTCAAATCTACCGGACGTTTACGAATGGCAAGTTTTGCCATTTGGTACAGTATGTAGTCCATGTTGCGCAACATATGCTTTACAAAGGCATGTCCATGACTACCAAGAAGGATATGAAGATCTAGTGAATTCAGTAACTCAATCATTCTATGTGGATAACTGTTTGGAGAGTTTCCCAAATGTGCAAGTCGCAAAGAACTATCTTGACCGAATGCGTTCCTTACTGATGAGTGGGGGATTTGAAATCAGACAGTGGGCAAGTAACCAGCCTGATGTTGTGAGACATCTTCCTTCTGAAGCCAGGTCTGAGAGTGCTGAACTTTGGATCAGTCAAGACCGTTTGGATCCAAGAGAAGGAGCTTTGGGTCTGAGTTGGCACTGTCCCTCTGATTCATTGGGATATCGATCTCGAACTGTAGAGTATAACAACAATGCGCAATATCTATAAAGTTCTCGCTAGTCAATATGACCCTTTGGGTTACATTTCTCCCTTTACAACACGAGCTAAGGTCATTGTACAGCAATGCTGGATGAAGTCTCGGGGTTGGGATGATCCCCTTATACCAAATCCCATCCAACAGGCCTGGAAGGCCTGGGAAACTGAGCTACCTGATCTGTCATTGATTCAGCTTCCCCGCTGTTATTTAACTTTACCTTCCGAGCAAATCGTATCTAGAGAGTTGCATATTTTTTGTGATTCTTCAGAGAGCGCATATGGGTCGGTAGCCTATTTGCGAATGGAAACCGATAAGGGCATGGTCCATACTTCCTTCATCATGGCAAGATCTCGAGTTGCCCCAAAAAGGCAAATTTCCATCCTCGCCTTGAACTTTGCGCTGCTCTAACAGGTGCACAGCTTTCTAAACTCTTGCAAAAGGAACTGACTCTTCCCTTGACAAATACCGTTTTATGGTCCGACTCAACAACTGTTCTGTCCTGGCTGCATTCTCCCTCCTGCCGTTATAAAGTTTTCGTAGCCAATCGAGTCACTGAAATCTTGGAACTCACTGATCTTTCTTCTTGGAGATATATTCCTTCTGTACAGAATCCAGCAGACGATGTTACTAGAGGCAAAACGCTGGTTGAGCTGTCTAAACCTGATCATAGATGGCGACAAGGTCCACCATTTCTGAAATGTCCTCCCCATCAGTGGCCTCAAAATCTAGTGTCCAGATCTGCTAGTCCTGATCCTGAGCTCCGTAAACCACTCTTTTGTGGGTTAACACAATTAGAAGATCTTGTACTCCCAGACCCTTCCTGTTTCCAGTCATGGTCAGAGTTAAAGTCTGCCACAACTGAGTTATTGCGACAACGTGGTCCGGAATCTTGTGACCCCTCTGTCGTTCAAACCTGTCTTTTAAGACAAGCCCAGCAACAAAGTTTCCCTACTGAGTACCAGTCTTTAAAGGAAGGAAAGCCCATTGAATCTCAAAGTCGTCTCCTTACACTCTCTCCTGAATTTAGAGAAGAAACTGGACTTATTGTAGTCGGCGGCAGGCTCAGACGAGTAGAGGACATGGAACCTGAAATGATTCATCCAGTCATTCTTGACTCCAAACATCCATTATCTAGTTTAATCATCAAGGACTGCGACGAGAAACTTTTCCATCCTGGTACAGAGAGAGTTTTCTCTGAACTTCGCCGTAATTATTGGATAATTAAAGGGAGACAAGCTGTAAAAAAACATCAGTTGTCTTGTTTGGAATGTAGAAAGTGGAAAGCTAAGCCATCTATCCCTCAAATGTCAGACCTTCCACTCTCTAAGCTCCGGTTGTTCAAACCTCCCTTTTGGTCTACTGGGATGGATTGTTTTGGCCCTTTCAAAATCAAGATTGGTCGTAGAACAGAAAAGAGATGGGGCATTCTGTTTAAGTGCCAGACTACTCGATGTCTGCATCTTGATTTGTTAACCAGTTTAGATGTGGACAGCTTTCTAATGGCCCTACACCATTTTATATCCAGGAGAGTTCAGCCGTATGAGATCCTTTGTCACCAAGGAAGTAATTTTTGTGGAGCTGCAAGAGTATTGAAGGAAGCTTTCCAGAACCTTACCACTGAGTTACAAGTTTAACTGAAAAATCAGCAGATCAAATTCAAGTTTAATCCTCCCCAAGCTCCTCATTTTGGAGGCTCATGGGAACGAGAGATTCGCTCTGTTAAAACAGCTCTGCGTGTGGTACTTGGCAGTCAAACAGTATCAGAAGAAGTCCTACGGACAGTTCTGACAGAAGTTGAAGGAGTGTTAAATTCGAAGCCACTTGGTTACGCCTCTTCTAACATTGAAGACCTTGATCCCATCACCCCAAATCTCCTCCTCATGGGGCGAGACTCTTCTACCCCAGGTTATTTACGCTAACACTGAGCTCCTTGGCCGTAGATCTTGGCGCCACAGTCAGGTCCTTGCTGACCAGTTTTGGGCATCATTTATTCGACATTATTTGCCAGGTCAACAGCTCCGGCAAAAATGGAATAGAGAACATCCTAATTTAAATGACTCTGCTGTAGTGTTAGTTATTGATTCTCAACTTCCAAGAGCATCATGGCCCATTGGTAGGGTAGTACGTCTTTTACCTAGTCAGGACGGACGAATCAGAGTAGCTGAAGTTGCTATTAATGAGAGAACTTATACGCCCAGTTGCTAAGCTGATTCCGTTACCTCAAATTGATGAATAATAGCAAATACATGATTGTATTTGGGGGCTGTTGTGAATTTGACTCATTTGTTCCTTTTCAACTTTTTCTTATTTTTCTTTGCACTACATCTCCCACAATTCCTAGTAAACTACATTAAGGGTGAACTCCATATGGGGCACTACATTACCCATATTCCCTGGTTCTATAAATAGACCTCACTTCCTTCCTTTGTCCCTTTTATGCATTGGTGAGGTGTGGGTGTTTGAATGGGCACCCACCATGTCCTTTCCTTAGGATCGTTAAAGTTTGTTTTCCAATTGTATAGTTTGAACTTGTTTAGATATTTAATCCTTATTTGGATTGAGTACAATATTGATGTGTTGTTTGTATGAGTTTGTTTTCTCTTTTATATTGTTTGTAGTGACCTAAAAACCATCCTGTTTATCCTGTGCATCATGTCCATCATGGCAGTCCTGCTCCATATGCATTTGTGAACTGCATGTCATGTCAACTACTAAAGACTCGAGAATCTTCACTTCAATGGAATAAAAGAATGCAAAGGACTGATGTTTCTTCAGTGTTTTAATTAGACGCCACCAAGTTTCTATAACTTAATGAACTTTGGATATTATAACATCACATATTCAACACCCAGCGCTGTGCTTTTGGTGATTTCTGATCAATAAACTTCAACACTTCGATATATTAGCCTTCCTTCAATTTTTGATCACGACAGGACGTTTGAAGTCCAACACTGGATGGGCAGGCGAACTCATGAAATGCCTAATAAACTATATTTAATTTCACACCTGACTGTCTTTTTGACAGAGCTTTGCCGATTTGAACAGAATTTGGACGTTTTGATCATCTGCCGTTGATTTCACCTCGCGGCGATGACGTCATCAATCGCGTGCTTCAGTGTGGAGTTCCCTATCGAGCTGTCACGAGACATCACGGAGATTTCTCCGTTATGGGAACTCCTTCCCTTCAACCTTTCCTGAAGTCCTATTGGCTCACGCCAGTCAAATGACTGGCCAATTGTCGCAAAGCATGCAAATACGACGAGCTCGAGACAGTATAAATGCGATGCTCGCGACAATTATATCAGAATCTTTTACTTCACCTTGAATTCGTGATGGCTTCAGTGTGTAAGATCTGCGCGGGACCCATCGAACCGCTGGATCAGCATCTCCACTGCGTCGCCTGCCTGGGCCTGGCCCACGCCGAGGCGGCGCTGGACGAGTCCGACTGTGGACATTGCGCGGACCTGCCGGTCCGCGTGCTCCGGGCCCGCCGCGATGTGGTTCGCGGCCTGTTCGGGGTGGGGCTCACTGCCGCCAGCGTGCCGCTGGTGAGCCCCCCCTCTCCTGGCGGCGGGAGCGCCGTCTTGCCGTGCGCCGCGAACCCAACGCCGCATTCGCCCGATCTCTTTCCCGAGGACTGTTTCCGCCTTCCAATATTGAGGATTCGTAGCTTTTGGCCACGAGGAGGCGGCGAGGCCATGTCCATCTCGGCCTCGGAGAAGGACGGTTGGGCTGGATCGAGCCCGAGCAGCTAGGCAGCTCAGAGCCTTCAGGCCTCCAGGAGGAGCTCATGAGGGTTCTATCGAAAGCTGTTCAGGAGTTGGAGCTCACCTGGAATCCTCCGGAGGAGCCTGTCAGGACTAAGCTCGACTCGTGGTACTTCAGGTCCACACGCAAAGCTGACGCAAGGACATCGGTGCCTTTCTTCCCGATGTTCACGAACAGCTCGTGAAGACGTGGTCTGCGCCCCAATCGGGCGCGTCCATTCTAACACGCAGGCCATGTTCTCCCACGTGGATGGGGCGGAGGCCCACGGTTACGGCGCGCTCTCCCCGTCCGAGGAGACCGTTGCTGCACACCTGTGCCCTGCAGCAGCTAAGTCCCTAGGCCCGGACATCAGCCTGCCGTCGAAGCCGTGCAGAACCACCGCCCATCTCGCTAATAGCGTATGCCTCTGATGGCGGGCGGCATCAGCGTTGCACGCCATGGCAGTGCTGCAGGTGTTCCAGGCCAAACTCCTGCAAACGGGCGGAGGGCGGAGTCCTCACCGAAGGATCTGCTGGCGCTGCGCGACGGACTTCGCGTTGATGGCGACGAAGCGAGCGGCCCAGTCTGTGGGTAAGGCCATGGGCTTTATGGTCGTCCTTCAGAGGCACCTCTGGCTAAATTTAGCTGACCTCAAGGATGCCGATCGAAAGGTGCTCCTAAACGCTCCTATATCTCCCTCCGGCCTCTTCGGTGATGCCGTGGAGACCATAACCGAGCGATTCGCTGAGACTCAAAAGCGCGCGAAAGCGATGAGTCACGTGATGCCTAGACGCGCCCCCCAGCAACAGACTGCTAGATCCAGATCTTCGTCAGCGCATGGCTCTGCCCAGCGGAGAGATTTTCCCAGGCCTGCCCAGGCTGGGGCTACTGCTACTGCTCCTCGACAGGAGCCAGACGTCCGGAGGAAGGTGTGGCCCGCCAGGAAGCGCCAAGGTCAGCGGAGAAGCCCGCGACGCGACTCCGCCCGCCCGGCTGCTGCCGCCTTCCTGACGATCGGAGGGAGGGAGGAGAGCGCGAGCAGCCCGGCCCCAAGCGCCCAAAGTTCAGCTGCTCAAATGTGTGTGTGTTGAGTGTCCATTCAATAAAAATGCATACTTTCTCACAAAAGAGCTTTCTCCTCCTCACTCAATAAATGCGGTTCCCCTTGCCCGCCTCAGTGCAGTGCAGGTCCGCATCCAACACAGGTTATAGTCACAAGACCCAACGACCGAGCAGCTAAAGCCGCTGCGCCAGTTCATAAGCGGAAGGTTATTCCGGGAATCTCGCTGGCTACTCAACGTGATAGAGCGGGATATACTCTTCAATTCAGACGCAGACCACCCCGCTTCAATGGCGTGGTGCAGTCTATAACATCGCCTCGAAATGCCCAGGCTCTGAGGCAAGAGATTGGCTGTCTGCTCGAGAAAGGAGCAGTAGAGCGAGTCCCACCACACGAGCTGGAGAGCGGGTTTTACAGCCGCGTGGTACCAAGAGGGATGGGGGCTTCGCCCAATTTTGGATCTCAGACCCATCAACAGAGCGCTGCGAACGTCCGTTCAGGATGTTAACGCTGAAGCAGATCCTGGCGCAGATTCGCCTGGGGACTGGTTTGCGTCCGTGGATTTGAAGGACGCTGTACTTTCACATTCAGATAGCGCCGCATCACAGACGGTTTCTGAGGTTTGCTTTCGAGAACACAGCGTACCAATACTCTGTTCTCCCATTCGGGCTGGCTTTGGCCCGCGCACATTTTCAAAGTGCGTGGATGCAGCACTTTCCCCTCAGAGCGGGCGGGATGCGCATCCTAAATTATCTGGACGATTGGCTGATTTTAGCTCAGTCCCGGGACACACTACTCAGCCATATAGACTCGCTGCTTATTCACCTGGAGTCCCTAGGGCTATGTGTGAACAGGCGGAAGAGCATTCTCGCCCGAGTCAGTCCATTCTGTATTTGGGAGTTTGCATGGACTCCCTAGAATGAGAGCCCGCCTCGCGAGAGCGTGGCGGCCATTTTGTCTTACCTACGCCATTTCAGAGAAGGCAGCTCTGTTCATTTGAAAGAATTTCAGAGACTACTGGGACTCATGGCGTCGGCTTCGCAGTGTGTCATCTGGGCTTATTACACGCGACCACTGCAGCTGTGGCTGAAAACTCGAGTCCCCTGGACAGCATGGACCTCGGGACGTTTGAGTATCGCGGTCACCCGCGGCTGCATCGAAGCTCTGGCTCCGTGGCGCAACCCGAATTTCTTCAGCCGGGGAGTCCCCCTGGGGTTGGTGACCTCACGTGGTGGTCACAACAGACGATCGACGCCGGCTGGGGAGGCGGTGTGCGAGGGATGCCAGCTTCGGGGCAGTGGTCAGAGCCTCAGATCCGTGGCACATAAACCGATTGGAATTGGAAGCAGTCTTTTAGCTCTGAAGGAGTTTCAAGCACAACTGGAACGGCAGCATGTACTGATTCGCACCGACAACACGCCTGTAGTCGCGTAGACATAAATCGCCAGGGCGGCGTCCGTTCAAGGCTTTGTGCAAGCAGGCAGCGATGTTACTGCTATGGGCGGATTCTCGCCTTCTATCCATCAGAGCAACGCACATCCCCGGTCTTTTGAATCGCTGGGCGGACATGCTTTCAAGGAGGAGAATTCCTCAAGGGAATGGAGGTTACACCCGAGTCGGTTCGGATGATTTGGAACCTCACGGGAAGCAGAAGTGGATTTATTCGCCACGAGCGAGAATGCACACTGCCCGTCGTTCTTCTCTCTGTCCCACTCCCGCTGGAAGGACGCCACAGCGCTGGCCGACAGCCAGGCTTTATGCGTTTCCTCCGATCAAGATATTGCCTCTGGTGTTATGCAAGATCAGGGAGGAGCGGCGTCCGTCATACTCATATAGCTCCGAACTGGCCGAACCAGCCTTGGTTTCCGGACCTGACAGAGCTGCTGATAGCCCCTGGCCGATTCCGGTCAGGAAGGACATGTTATCTCAGGTGGACGGCTCGGTGTGGCACCAACCCAGAACTATGGAACCTTCATGTGTGGTTGCTTCAGGGTTGTCAGGGGAGCTAGATGCATTGCAGGCTCGTGTGGTCGGCACACTCACGGAAGCGCGAGCACCCTCTACAAGACGATTATATGCCTTAAAATGGGGAGTGTTTGTGAAATGGTGCCATCAGGCTCACATCGACCCGTTGTTTGCACCGTGTTGGATGTTCTGAGTTTCCTGCAGTACAGGCTGGATAGTGGATCGCTACCTCGACACTAAAAGTCTATGTGGCGGCCATTGCCGTTCCGTTCACCGCAGGGGTGGCCAGTCGATCGGCAGAGACCCCATGGTGGTGAGTTTTCTTAAGGGAGCGAGAAGGCTACACCCTCCGAGGCCACCTTCGGTTCCGCCTTGGGACCTAGAGGTGGTATTAAGAGCTCTCTCTCAGCCACCTTTTGAGCCGTTATCATCAGTGGGTTTGAAGGAGTTGTCTCTCAAAACTGCACTCCTTCTTGCACTCGCGTCAGCCAAGCGCATAGGAGATTTGCACGCCTTTTCTGTGGATAGTGACTGTATTCGCTTTGGACCCGGTGACTGCAGCGTCACTCTCCGCCAAGAATGGGGTATGTACCTAAATCACTTTCTACACCCCTTCAAGATACAGACTGTTTCTCTGTCTGCCTTGTCTTCCGAGTCAGCAGCCTCGAGTGAAGCAGATGCTCAGACTTGGTGTGCCCTGTCAGGGCTTTGAGGATTTACATCGACCGCTCGCGAGCCAATCTAACCAGCTATTTGTATGCTATGGTGGTTGTGCGAGAGGCCGTGCTGTGTCTAAACAGAGGCTCTCCCACTGGATCGTAGACGCTATTACGGTTGCGATACGAACCAAGGTTTGGAATGTCCTTTACACATTAGGGGCATTCAACGAGGGCCATGGCTTCCTCGTGGGCTTGGTCGAGAGGTATGTCTATTCAAGATATATGTGTTGCAGCCGGCTGGTCTTCTGAGAATACTTTCGCCAGGTTTTACAGGCTGGACGTTCAGTCTTTTGCCTCCCAGGTGCTGTCGGTAAGTGGCTGATGCATGTTTACTACATTGTTTGCTCTGCATACCCTTTTACTAATACGGTTGTTCTGCCCTGTGCTCAGTGCAGATTCCTGTATTTGTGTTGTTTTATCTAGCGATACTTTTATCATGCTAGGTTGGGGTCATGCTATACAGTCTGTGCAGTTCCTTATGCTCGTGCAAGTTGCCCTGTTTCAGCGCAGCCAACGTTATTTCTATCCAGATATGCAAATTTGTATACCTTTGGGTTAGACGCTTATTGGCTTACAGCCACCTATCAGCGGTGAGCTCGCCTACAGCGTCACTATTGTGGGAAGTATCTACGTGCGTATTCTATCTGCTGTGTTTTGGGGTAGGGCTCAGAGCCTCTCTCACGGCGGGATTTAATATCGTTCCCATAACGGAGAATCTCCGTGATGTCTCGTGACAGCTCGATAGGGAACGCCCGGTTACTATGGTAACCTCGGTTCCCTGAGAGCGGAACGAGACATCACGGTAGACGCCGTGTTCGCTACTCCTCAGCTTACGGTGTTCAGTATCCGATTCTGATATAATTGTCGCGAGCATCGCATTTATACTGTCTCGAGCTCGTCGTATTTGCATGCTTTATGACAATTGGCCAGTCATTTGACTGGCGTGAGCCAATAGGACTTCAGGAAAGGTTGAAGGAAGGAGTTCCCATAACGGAGAAATCTCCGTGATGTCTCGTTCCCGCTCTCAGGGAACCGAGGTTACCATAGTAACCGGAGCGTTTTCTGAGGTGAACAGTTCACACTATTTCATATAATATAAAATACTCATCACACAGATTGTTTCATCAATATTTCACGGTGGGTTTTTTTCTGAATGGTTTCATCCGGTGCTGTTTGTGCATCTAACTACAGCACTTTAAATAATACGTTTTTATGGTGTGTACAAATAAAAGCTTGATTATGAAAATGCGATTGCCTTCATAAAGTGAACCTTTCCTTGATTGTTTAATGGAAGTTACTCTTATAATTTGTGCATAGTGTCATGGGGCATAGAAAAATTAACCCTTGTTTTATTATTGTTGTTATTTATTATATTTTTTGATAGGTTGATCACTAGGGCTGGGTAAAAAAAATATAGATTTTTACATTCTAATTGATTCTCATTTTCACAAAACAATGTCGATTCTTAAATCCTAAGAATCAATTAGTCTGTTTTCAGTAAATAAACTGAACATTGTATCCCACCTCCCATAAATCGCAATAGGATTTGACATTTTTTTTCAAAAGGAGCTTTTAACAACTCAGTATGTGGTGTCGTATTGACTGGAACAAAGTATTGACACTGCCTTCGAAATATATATTAACTAACAAGGTTAGAGAAATCTCATTCAAATCGTTACTCAGATTTCACCCATAGATACAAGCTGTTCATTTTGTGGTGGTTCATTTTCTGAGGGTATCATCTGGCCAGAGGAGAACTGCCCCCCGACTGAGCCGGTGTCCTGACATTTTATACCCGTCAGATTATTCAAATCAAATATTATTTACATACTTAATATAATACAAACCAAGCACGACGATTACACACAAATCACCGCGACAGCTTTTCAATATGCGCGCCAATGACGTCCTGTACTTCTAGGTCAGAGAGCAGCTGTCTATCAAAAGCTCACTAGCCAATCAGAGTGGATCGCTGTTAAGCCCGCCCCACGAGAGGTTTGTGCCAAAACAGCAAACGAAAATTTGCAAAGCGTAAGCGAAATCTGTCAACGCATTCAGAATCCACGATTTGCGAAAACGAATCTATGAAAATCATTAACAAAGAATGAAGCCTATTTGAAGAGCATGTTAAATTTGTGCGACTGAGTAATTTTTTTCGTTTTCATTGTGTTTTTCTTCTTTTGTAATGGCATATTTTTGATCGTTTCTGGAAAAGTTACGTTCGTTTGTATAAAGTTACGTTCATTTTTATAAAGTGACGTTCATTTTTATTGACACAAATATAATTCCATAGTGAAGCAGGTCTAGGCAGAAACTAAACGACGAAGACGGCGCTGAAAACAACAGCACGCTCTGCCAAGAAGTCCTCGCTGCAGCCTGTAGCGCGATGACGTACTGGATCAGATCCAATACGTACTGGACGTTGTTACGCGCATGCGCGATGGTGTGTTTTGGTGACGTCGTAGAGAGTTGATGAGCGCGTGCTTTGGTCTTCCGAGAAGAATCTGCAGAAAAACGATGGATTAATTAATGACAGTGATTGTATGTCGGTAGGTAATTAATCTTTGGAATCTTTATTTACTGTGTTGTTGTTTCAACATTTATAGTATGTAGTGTTATCCGAAATTAAGATAATTTTGGGTGGCATTTAAAAAAGTTTGTTGTCTTATATTAGGACCATATAGCAAGATGTGACTTCATCTTACTGCCTTCCTGGTCATCAAACCATTGGATGATATGTGTAAGTCTGTTTAAATGATCAGTTCCCCTTAATGCAAGCAACACATTTCTTGTTGCCATTACTAAATTCCATTTTAGATATTCAACCACATTTTATATTTTTGAATAATTATAACATGTTTATTTCAATTTAACTCAACAGGGTGCTCCAAGGCAGAGTTGTTCAAATAAGTGTTTGTGTTGATTGTGTTTGATAACAATAAGAAATGTACATTTTCTAAATGTTTATTTTCTTGATAGCTTTGTCAGATTGTTGTCTGTCATTGTTAATTTATTTTAAGTTTATGATCAAAACCAATATCCAACAAACTTTAGATATTGATGCAATCAACAAAACATTGAATTAAAGTGTATTACTATTATTAATGTCTGTTTTGATGTAACTTACTATTAATGTTACAGTACGCACTCTGTGTCGTAATGGGAGGTCACTTTGATTTTGCTGAGGTGAGCTATCAAAACTAATAATTTGGTTAAAGTTTATTCTCAAAGGGTGATTGTGATTAACATTAAGCATATTTTCCAGTCTGACATGGCTGCAGTAACGAGATGGTGGTGCTTGCTTCTGCTAACAAATTATCCTGTGAAGTAAGTGTATTTACAAGTACTTCCTATAAATAAAACATATGTATTAGTATTGTAGGTGAAGGAGGAGTAGAAGTAGTATTGTTTTATCCTCTCTTCAATAATATTAATTTGCACAGTATTTGGTATTTTATGGTGATTTCTTTCTATGTGGAGTAAATTCTTTCTAGGCAGTCTGTGTAGTTTACACTTTTTAATTTATTTTACAATTTAAGATCAGATGTTGAAAGACGCTACTCAGAAAAGGCGAAAACAAGGAACACAGGTATAACTTTAACTAAAATAGGTTTGCAACAACTGATGATAAAATGTTCAATTTCCTTTTTCCATAATTATTCCATGATTGATGCACGTTTCTTTCTTTCTTTTTGTTAAGGAGAATTGGAAATGGAACCAGATTACATAAGTAAGGTGGGAGTTTTCCCTATTCCCTATATTTACCTTTTTTATTTCTTTTTTAGTTTTTTTAACATGTTTAATGTATACTTTTTTGACAAGTATTTTATATTGACTAACATTACTATTGTTTTTTTCTTTTACAGATGCCACCTGACATCCTGAGGTATATCCTCGTGAATGTGGTCAAAGAAGATGGAGATGTGGCTTTCTTCAGACTGTCTCTGACGTGCTGGCTTTTCCATGGTGTTGTTTGTGAGGCATCATTCAGAAAAGAAGCTCATTTTGCCTGGCTTGACAGTAAGTTATTTAATTTTTATATTTTTACAAGTACACAGTTTTTTTTATTCTACACTACACACTGTGTTTAAACAGCAAATGCATTAAGCTTTGCTCAGAACATTTTAATATTTTAAATCTCTTTCTTACAATAGGTGTTGTCAACTGGAGTGCATACTCCAGTGACTACAAGGAGATCTATCGAGTGCCATATAAACTGACCAATTGCCTTTGGTGTGGGGACTTATTTAAAGACTTCGCGGCTATATTGGAGATGGAAGGAAAGGAACTTGGTGGATTTTACTCGATCAAAGAGTTTGAAGGTTACTGCTCAGCAGACTGCTTCATCTGTGACGGCAATCACTATAGCCCCAAGGACAACTAGTTTGTTGTGCTATATTTAAATATAAATGGTCACTTGACTGACAACTGCTTGATCTAAATGCTGTGATCAGTTTGTATATTAAACTTAAATTCATGTGTAATGTTGTTTATTTTTTTCCATGTACGTACACATGTCTTGCTGACACTGATCAGCAAATTGAAGAGGAACCCTATGTACAGATCACTGAGTATAGCAATTAATGAAGGAACTCTTACCAGACAAAATATAATTAAGCAAACTTTTGTTATTTTAACATCTGATAAGATTTCTTGATGCTGTTATTATTTTTGCATTTTCCTTGAATGTGTACTGGTATTTTAAGTTGTTTACAGACCTTATTGTATTGTACCTTTTAATATTAAAATTACATGGAGACATTTACTTCTATTTACTTGATTTTTGCTTCCACTCAACAGTAAATATGACCTGAATAGAATAAAATGGCTTTATTTTAAAATGTTCCACATACATGCATTAAAAATAATACTTGACAATGACCTTATGCAATCAATCCATACAATTTAGGTATAAAAGCTCTAAAATGTGACATTTTAACTATTTTGCAAGAAACACATTGTTAGTTGTTAAACTAGGAAAATTTAAGCATCACATTTGTGAAAATAATTACTTATTCACCAATAATTATTTATTTCTATCCATCAGTACTACTACTACACAGGTTAAAACGTCATCACAATATAACATTGAGCATGCGTGTCACTTAAAACCAGCACATGCGCATTATAATCAGATCGCTACTGCGCATGCGTCTATGACGTCACCGAACACACCACCGCGCATGCGCGTAACAACGTCCAGTACGTATTGGATCTGATCCAGTACATCATCGCGCTACAGGCTCGCTCTGCAGTGCCAGTTTGTGGCAAAACAGTCTTTGCATTCCTTTCCATCTGATCCCACCGTTAGGAAAGAGTGGATGAACTTTATTTTAAATGAAGTTCCAGACCGTGTAAGTAAGAACTCAGTCCTGTTTACTTTATTTTACCGCGGATTTGTTTACAGTGACCCAAAGCGTCAGTAACGCTCGTTCTGTCATCTCAGGGAACCGATGTTACTTTAATAAGTAAAAGCTGGAATATTCCCATCAGTCTACAAGTGAAGACGAGCATCAGTTTGAAGTGAAATCTGCAGAGACAGAGTTTATTGAAGGACAGAGAACATGAGAGATCCAGAACCCTGCAGAACGAAACACACTGAAGAACAAACAGGTCTGTGTTTATACTTCATCCTTCATCAATGAGTCTGAAGAACAATTGTCAGATTTTGATTTGTTGTAATAGAAAAAAAATATATAGATCTTTGCAATAATATAGTTGAAGCAGTATATAATAAGAGCACTTTCTATACATTTGTGGAGTTGAATTCATATATTAATATTCCTCACAATAGAAACATGAGATTTGTTCCTATAATGTTTTAAAACATAATTGTTACGTCTCTGATTTAAGTTTGGTCTAGGATTTTTAAAGAGGTAACATTAAATGTATATATTAAATAAATACGCCGGGGAAATAAGTGGCAATGGAACACATGACACAAATTACACCTCAAATAAAAAGGTTTATTGTTCCCAATAAATAAGTAGTTAAACAAGACAAAGGAAAAGAAGGGAAGTTAAAGTGGCGCTTAAATCAGAAAATAAAAATCATGAAAGAATCCCACATACTAACTAATTCCCAAATCCCCTAAACTATTAAAGTAAAGATATGGAAATAAAAGTCTTCAACGCAAAGCGTTATAAACTACACTAAATATACAAAGCAAAACATACAGAAGAAGCGCTCACTCATAAACTAATGTGTCTAATATATCAAAGATCTCTTTGTGCGGGTATGTAGGTCACGTGACTTACTAAACTCTTCCTCTCCTTCCTTGTCTCCCAAACCAGCGACAAGAAGACAAACACAAGCCATTAACAACATAGGTTGTGACTAAACGGTTAAGAAGGTCAACCGTTCAAAACCGTTAAAGAGCTCTGAAACTCCGCCAACTAAACGGAGCCTAAACCAAGAGACACACACACACACACACACACACACACACACACACACACACACACACACACACACACACACACACACACACACACACACACACACACACCCTTCTTCTCGTTGACATTCTCCTTTTAAACCTCTCGGACGGGAGCGTGATTAGCAAGAGAAACATGTCGTCATAGTTGATTAATGATGAATGACAGCAACGATAGCCAACAGAATCCAAGGAGGGCGGTACCTAAGAGGATAAGCGTAAGAACAGAGAAAAAGAGGCAAAAGGAAATAACATACAGCACAAAAGGTCGCAGACCGTAACCATTTATAGGAAAATCAATGTGCCTCATTCATGGAAAACGTCTCAGGTTACGTATGTAACCATGGTTCCCCGAGTGGGGAACGAGACACTGCGTCCCCTAGGGGTCGCTACGGGGAACGCCCTCAGCGTGACTCGGTCTGAAGATACATATGAAAAAACACCACCTGTTGGCTGGCGACAGCCCATGACGTCACTACTGGCGTACCACAATATAAGTGCCGCCGGGAGGATACATCATCAGCTTCTTCGCCTGAAGCTTGCGTCCAAGCATGGCTCAAAGCCCAGGACGAGTGTCTCGATTCCCTCACTGGGAACCATGGTTACATACGTAACCTGAGACGTTCCCTTCATGGGAACTCGAACTGCGCCCTAGGGTCGCTACGGGAACGTTATACCCACTTCACCATGCTGAGGGAATGCAAGCCAATTTCGCAAAAGGCGAGCACTAAGCCAACTATACCCGGCTTAAGAAAGTTTCCGGACGGCTGATGGCTGTCAGTGATATTATCCCCGGCCAAAGGCCGAGCCCCTAGCATTTACCTGTTAGGCGCGGGATTACCGGGCCTAGGGTAGAGCTCAAGGTCTTGGAATCAAAAAGATTCCTTCAGATATGGCCAGGCACCTGGCTCACCAGGTCCTGGCCGATCACTCAGGGGTTACCACCTGCTCTCCCAAGCTTACTGAGGAACTGTCTCAACAGACCTCTTGGTAGTGTACACCCCTTTCCCTTTTTGGACCCAACATATATGGGACAGGGAGCCCCAAGGCACAAACCGGGGCTTTAACTAGCTCAAAAAGGGCACGAAGCAGTGCGCCAGAACCCCTACCCTTACGGGATTTTTAGAAAGAACAGAATCTTTAATGTGCGGACTTACCACTAAGTGGATTTTAGAAAAGTGCCCAAAGTCTCATGCGTGTGCACTTATTAGAACGTTCTATGCCTTGGAGCGGAGAACTACTCATTCCTCGGAGTGAGAGGGAACTCAGATGCTCAGAAGGGAGCGGCACGCCATAGATGACCCTCTGGTTGAGGGGAGAATGCTGGCTCGCCAACAGGCGAGCGACCCATCACAGAGCCTGGGGCGGAGAAACTCGGACGCTCAGACGGAGGCGGCATGCCTGCAGGTGACCCTCTGGTTGAGGGGAGCAGTGCTAGAACCTACCTCATGAGACCTAGCGAGCTCTGAGAGCGGAGAACCCATTCCTCTGCAGAAGAGAGGCAAGCCTCCATCATGAGCTCAATGAGGAACTCATTCCTCAGAATGAGAGGGAACTCCCCGTGGAGAGGAACTCACTCCTCAGAGTGAGACAATGCTAGCTCGACCAGCAGGGAGAGCGATCATAGAGCCTGAGAGTGGAGAACCCATTCCTCAGAATGAGAAGGCACTCCGCCGCTCAGAAGGAGCGGCAAGCCCCATCATGAGCTCTGAGAGCGGGGAACCCATTCCTCAGAATGAGAGGAAACTCCCGCCAGCAGGGAGCGGCATGCTCATAGATAACCTCTATAGTGAGGGGAGCAATGCTAGCTCGACCAGCAGGAGAGCGACTTATCATAGAGCTCTGAGGAGCGGAGAACTCATTCCTCAGAATGAGAAGACACCCGCCCGCCTCAGAGGGGAGCGCCGAGCCCAGCCATGAGCTCTGAGAGCGGGAACTCATTCCTCAGAATGAGAGGAACTCCGCTACCAGAAGGGAGCGGCATGCTCATAGGTGGCCCTCTGGGTGAGGAGAGCAATGCTGGCTCTACCAACAGCGAGCTCTGGGAGCGGAACACTCATTCCTCGGAATGAGTGGACATTCAGACGCTCCAAGGGAGCGGCATACTCATAGGTAATGCTGGCTCTACCTATAACGAGCTCTGGAGAGTGGAGAACCCATTCCTCAGAATGAAAGACACTCAGCCGCTCAGAAGGGAGCGGCATACTCATAGGTAACCCTCTTATCGTGAGGGGAGTAATGCTGGCTGTACCCTGCAGTGGTGACCAGAATGACTGAAGATCCAAGGCAGTTCGAGAATACAGAACCTGCCTGAAGTCATCATAAGTCCACCTGACTGCAGTTCTTAGTTGGGAACTCATTCCTCAGAATGAGAGCCTATAATGCTACCTATATCGAGCTCTGAGAGCGGAGAACCATTCCTCAGAATGAGAGCCTATAATGTTACCTATATCGAGCTCTGAGAGCTGGAGAACTCATTCCTCAGAATGAGAAGGAACTCAGACGCTCAGCAGGAGCGGCATGCTCATAGATAACCCTCTATAGTGAGGGGAGCAATGCTAGCTCGACCAGCACGGAGAGCGACCTATCACAGAGCTCTGAGGAGTGGAGAACTCATTCCTCAGAATGAGGAACTCCGCCCGCTCACAAGGGAGCGCCTCTAGGCAGGAAACTTCCACCCAACCTCGGTCGGTGAAGTTTACGGTGGTTACAGGGGAATTAGAGAGGAATGAGAGGGCTTGCCTCTCTCTGACCCACGCCTGTCTCACCCTAGCCGCAGGAGGGGGAGGCATGAGTCGCGAGACTAGTTTTCTAAGCCCATCTCTGATCCTCAGACCGAGATGGGTTAGGACCCCTGGTTGTTCCTCAGACCTGACCTTATCCAGGACTTTTAGCAGGTCAGTCTGGTCACGCCTTCGGTGCAACGGCGGACGGTCTGACCTGCTGCTGCATATGCCCTGCCATTTAAGCGAGATTCAGGGCTTAGATGGCCAGGAGGGAGCCTTGAGAGAGATGTCTCGCCATAGAGAGATAAGCTGGTTATCATCTCTTGCACAGGGGCATCCTCATAGCCATTTTCACGCATCCTCAGTGTCAGCATAACTAGTATGCTGAAACCTATGAATACGAGAAAAACTAGCTTTTCCCACTCCTTCTCAACCTCCACATCGAGATTTATGAAGAAAGGAAGGCTCACTCGAGCTGGGGGTTATTTAAATTTATTTTTATAATCCATAACCTCCAAAACTCGCTCATATGCAGCGGAGCACTAGCTGCTGCATCTAATGATGTCAGAAAGATCGCATCATCACAATCCAGCAGCTCACTTCGGCTCGACGCGCGTGGGGGCGGTCCCTTTCCAGCTTATCGGCCACCACCAACTGCGAACCCCACGATTTCATTCGCCTCCGTGCTCGGCAACGGTGGGTCTTGAATCGCTGGAAGCAGACTGCCCTCTTTCCTAAAAAGAGGACAGGCGAGAGCTGAGCTCCTCATAGAGCCGCCACAACGACGCAAACCGCCTCAAGGACATCGCGCGTGCTCCATGCCCAAACAAAGATTTCAACAGTCGTGTGTGTCATCGGGTGTCAAACAACGAGGACACGGATCCACACACTTCCTAAACGCCTTGCTAGTGCTCGCCATAGTAGAGTTAGAAAACTGTACTCTTACCAGATTCACTCTGCACGCCAAACAAACCAGTCAGTGAAGACGAAAAAGCTGATGATGTATCCTCCCGCGCACTTATATTGTGGTACGGTAGTGACGCTGGGCTGTCGCCGCCAACAGGTGGTGTTTTTTCATATGTATCTTCAGACCGAGTCACGCTGAGGGCGTTCCCCGTAGCGACCCCTAGGGGACGCAGTTCGAGTTCCCATGAAGGGGAATCTGATTTACTGAACATTAAACATTTTACTTTAATTTCAGAGTTGAATGAAGAAAACGAGGAGAACGAAGAACTGAATGAAGAGAAGAAACATCATGTCAAAACTGGAGAAAAACATTTGAGTCGCTTTCAAACCAAACAGAAATATTCAAAGAAAAGAAGAGATGAGAAATCTTTCACCTGTTCTCAGTGTGGAACGAGTTTGACAAGCAAACCGAGTCTCAAGAGACACATGAGGATCCACACTGGAGAGAAACCGTTCACTTGTGATCAGTGCGGGAAGAGATTCAGACAATCATCAACCCTTCAGAGACACATAAACATCCACACTGGAGAGAAACCGTTCACATGTGATCAGTGCGGGATGAGTTTCACACGATCACCACACCTTCAGAGACACATAAAGATCCACACTGGAGAGAAACCGTTCACATGTGATCAGTGCGGGAAGAGTTTCACACAATCATCACACCTCAAGAGTCACATAAAGATCCACACTGGAGAGAAACCGCATGAATGTGATCAATGTGGAAAAACATTTTTGAGGGCTTCAGACCTGAAGGAGCACCTGAAAGTTCATTCAAAGGAGAAACCACATTCATGCTCTTTGTGTGGAAATAGTTTTTCACTGCTGCAGAATTTAAAAGTTCATCAGAAGAGACACACTGGTGTGAGAGAATATATGTGCTTTGAGTGTGAGAAGACTTTTATTACAGATACAGAATTAAAACAGCACCAGAGGATCCACACTGGAGAGAAACCTTACAAGTGTTCACACTGCAACAAGAGATTCAATCGGTCAGGACAACTGAAAACACACGAGAGGATTCACACTGGAGAGAAACCGTTCACATGTGATCAGTGCGGGAAGAGTTTCAGACAATCATCAACCCTTCAGAGACACATAAAGATCCACACTGGAGAGAAACCGCATGAATGTGATCAATGTGGAAAAACATTTGTGTGGGCTTCAAGCCTGAAGAGTCACCTGCAAGTTCATTCAAAGGAGAAACCACATTCATGTTCTTTATATGAAAAGAGTTTTTCACAGCTGCATAATTTAAAAGCACATCAGAAGATACACACTGGTGTGAGAGAATATATGTGCTTTGAGTGTGAGAAGACTTTTATTACAGCTCAACATTTGAAACGGCACGAGAGGATCCACACTGGAGAGAAACCTTACAAGTGTTCACACTGCGACAAGAGATTCAGTCAGTCAAGATTTCTGAAAACACACGAGAGGATTCACACTGGAGAGAAACCGTACACATGTGATCAGTGCGGGAAGAGTTTCAGACAAAAATCTCAACTTGACAATCACACGAGGATCCACTCTGGAGAGAAACCGCATGAATGTGATCAGTGCGACAAAAAGTTTTTGTGGGATTCAAGTCTGAGGAGTCACCTGGAAATGCATTCAAAGGAGAAACCACATTCATGTTCTTTATGTGGAAAGAGTTTTTCACAACTGCAGAATTTAAAAGCTCACCAGAAGAGACACACTGGTGTGAGAGAATATATGTGCTTTGAGTGTGAGAAGACTTTTATTACAGATACAGAATTGAAACTGCATGAGAGGATCCACACTGGAGAGAAACCTTACAAGTGTTCACACTGCGACAAGAGATTCAGTCGGTCAGGATCCCTGAAATCACACGAGAGGATTCACACTGGAGAGAAACCGTACACATGTGATCAATGTGGGAAGAGTTTCAGACATAAAGATCAACTTAAGGTGCACATGAGAGTTCATACAATAGAGAAACCATATAACTGCACTGCTTGCGGGGAGAGTTTCCGTCGATCGTCTTCTCTACTCAAGCATGCTAAAAACATTCACAGTAAATAGAGTATCTCCAGATCCAGCATTTTCATTTCTGACACCACATCCTCACCAAACATGACAATAATGTGCTGATCTATTCATTTGAATCTGTATAAATCAGATAATCAACATAACAATTGACAGGAAAAATAAACACAATCTGTTGTTTTCTCAGTTAATGAAGTTCTTCTTCCAGACCATCGGTTTCATCTGTGAGATTCTGATCAACTCAAAGATTAAGTTTCATTTACATTTATGCATTTAGCAGATGCTTTCATCCAAAGCGATTTACAGTGCATTCAGGTTAAACATTTTTATCAGTATGTGTGTTCTCTGGGAATTGAACCCATGACCTTTTGCTAACGCAATGCTCTACCACTGAGCCACAGGAACAAATCCAAATAAAAATAGCTACAATTAAAATTTTTCATATAATTTTACTTTGTGATATGCGATTGTATTACTGTGCGCTCTTATGAGTTTGATATCAGTTTTTTTCTATACTGCAAATGTATCACTTCTAGTTTTACTCTTTTTACGAAGCAAAGTAGTTTTTATATGTACAAACTGTTCTTGTTCAGGAAGCTGTAGAAGAGCCCATAATACTGAGATGTGTTGACCGACTGGCCAATTTACCAGAGTCTCCGGAAAAATATGCTTGTTATATTAATGAAATATTATATAGACGATTGGGAAAAAAATTAAAAGAATGGATTTATAAAAGTAGTGTTCATTATTGGTTGTTAATGTGGCCAATGATGTTCAGTTTTGAACCTGAGCTGGGCCAATGACAGCGCATATATATATATATAAAACATTACAATATAACGTTTATGTAACCCTATATAAACTAGATTCTTAAATTATTTTTAAAGAAGAATCTTCTGTTCCCCAAGCCTGCATTTATTTGATCCAAAAAGAAAGCAGTAATGTGGTAAAATATTATTTTTGTAAAACAACTGCTTTCCATTTGAACATATTTTAAACTGTAATTGATTGTTGTGATCAAAGCTGAATATTGAGGGATATTAACCTTTTGAAAATTATGTTATGCTAATTATATGAGTGCATGTGTGCAAAACCAATATATCAATGTGTAATCAATGATTAAAGGAATTCATTATTAATGTTTTAAACCATTTATGCTTGCAGGAATATGAAAAGGCTTTGAGCTGATACTAATGTGTTTTCTGTAGAGTGTGGTATGTGGGGGTCAAGATGGGAGGTCAACGGCTAGGTGGGGCGCGGTGGAATGTGCACACACACATAACAAGATCAGATTACCCTAGAAAAGCCCGGCTAAGCTCAAGAAATTGGGTGTGGGCGCTATCATATGTTGTTTTGCAGAAACTGGAGTTGATTGGAGAACTTGAACAAAGAAGTGAGATCTGATTGGAGAACTCACAAGCGGATCCTACATCGAATGAGAAGAAGAGACACGTCGATACATACCATAAATATGATGTGAAACTGTGTTTCTGGGTTGGTTCTTTGTAAGGCTATGGTCTGAGAACGCTCCGGTTACTATGGTAACCTCGGTTCCCTGAAAGCGGGAACGAGACATCACGGAGATTACTCCGTTATGGGAAACTCCTTCCCTCCAACCTTTCCTGAAGACCTATTGGCTCACGCCAGTCAATGACTGGCCAATTGTCGCGAAGCATGCAAATATGACGAGCTCGAGAGGCAGTATAAATGCAGCGCCCGCGACAATACGTCAGAATCTGAACTGAACGCCGCTTGGCTGAACTAGCAGCGATCACGGCGATCACCGTGATGTCTCGTTCCGCTTTCAGGGAACCGAGGTTACCATAGTAACCGGGCGTTCCCTTTCAAGCTGTCACGAGACATCACGGAGATTACCCGTTATGGGAACGTTATTCAATCCCGCCGTGAGAGAGGCTACGGACAGCCTGAACCAGTTACACAGCGAAACATTCCCACCAATAACAGAGCTCAGAGGGCGGGCTCACAGCTGATAGATGGAGATAAGCCAATGAGCGCCTACACCTCAGGTATACAAAATTTGCATATCTGGCAAGTGACTACATGGGCTGCGCTGAGAGCAGGGCAGAACACATCCAGCCATAGCAGTATTATAGGAGCTATACAGAGTTAACTGTGTTTGAGCAGCATACCATAACATGACCATGTCCGCGCACTGAACTCAGGGCCGACAACAACACCTCATAAGGGCTGCGTAATGTACTGTACAAGCAGCACCTCCCACAAAGGTAACTTAGCAACATGAATTAGTTACTCACCGACCGCTCTTGGGAGGCTAAGGACTGAACGTCCAGCTTGTAAAACCTGGCGAAGATATTCTGCGAAGACCACCGGCTGGCAAGCAATATCTTGAATACACATACATCTCAACCACGCTAGGTGGAGCGATAGCCCTCAATGCACAGAGGAATTTCCAAACCTTGGGTTGTATATGCCTCCTTGACAGCGTCCACAATCCATTGTGACAGACTCAGCTTCGATACGGCTCGGCCGTTCAGACACACCACCATAGCATCCAGAAACTGGATCGATTGCGAAAACTGCTTGAACGGTCAATGTAAAATCTCAAAAACACTGACGGGCAAACTGCAGTCTGGGCGTCCGCACTCTGTGAGGGCGATGATTTAGTAGCAAGGGCTGACGGCGAACCGTCTCCGTCCTTCGAAGGGGTAGACAGTGATTTAGGCACGTATTCCAATCTCGGCCGGAGAGTGACACTGCAGTCCCCGGGACCGAATCGAATGCAGTCGCTGTCCACAGAAAAAGCGTGTAATGCTCTATGCGCTTAGCAAGTGAAGGCCAGAAGGACTGTAGTTTTAAGGAATAGCTCCTTCAAACCTCACGGATGTTAAAAGCCCAATGGCTGCAATGAGAGAGCTCTTACCCCACTTCCTGGTCCCAGAGCGGAAACGAAAGTGGACATGGGGATGTAGTCTTTTACCGAGCGATTGCCCGCTCTGCGGAACGGACACGGCAATGGCGCGACATAGACTTCAGTGTCGATGGTAGCGATCCACTATCCAGTCTGTGCAGCGGGAAACTCAGAACATACGGTGCAAGTAGTCAGGTCGATATGAGCGGACTCCTTCACAAACACTCCCATTTGAAGCATACAAACGTTTTGTACAGGGTTTTCGGCCTCCCATGAGCGGCGAGACTGTAAGGCGCCTCTCTGATACCCCTGAAGCGATCACACATGATGGCTCTATAGTTTCAGGTTCGACCTGGGATAGCATATATTTCCTGCCGGGAACGGCAAGGCGGTGCCTCCAGCAGTTCCGTCAAGTCTGGGAACCCAGGCTGGATTCAGGGCGATGAGTATCCCTGATGCTCGCTCCCCTGATCTCTCATAACACCAGCGGTAACATTCCTTGATCGGAGGAAATGCATACGGGCTAGCTGCTGGTCAGCGTGATGTCAGCGGGAGTGAAGAACAACAGGCAATGCGTGTTCTCGCTCTGGCGAACAGATCCACCTCCGCTCTCCCTTAAAGATTTATGTATGAAACCACAGACGTGCTGTCGGTGCGAATCAGTACATTTTGCTGGTTCAGCTGTGGCTGAAAATCCTTTAGAGCTAAGAAGACTGCTTCCAGCTCCAGGCGATTTAAGTGCCACTGGCTCTGAGGTTCCAGCTACAGTCCCGAAGCTGGCATTCCCTCGCACACTACTCCCCAGCCGCTGTAATACCCTCAACTGAACAGAGCTGCCCTGCCTGAAAGGCGCAGGGAAGACAGTTGGCCGCGGCTCGATCTCGCGAGAGGCTGGATTCATCTCCACGCGATCTCACGAGAGGCAGGCTCTCATCCCACGCGATCTCACGAGAGGCAGGGTCTCATCCCCCACGCGATCTCGCGAGAGGCGGGTTCTCATAGCTTAGGGACTCCAAGTGAATAAACAGAGTCTATGTGGCTGATAAGCGTATCCAGGGACCGAGCTAAAATCAGCCAATCGTCCAGATAGTTGAGGATGCGCCCGCTCGATCTGAGTGGGAAGTGCTGCATTGATGCACTTTGAAATGCGCTGGGGCGGAGCAGCCGGACGGGGAACAGAGTATTGGAACGCTGTGCTTCTCCCTGACAGTTGACAGCTATTCAGAAAAACCGTCTGAGTATGCGGTGCTATCCGAATGTAAAAGTACGCGTCCTTTAAATCCACGGACGCAAACCAGTCCCCAGGCGGTCGCGCCAGGATCTGCTTAGCGTTAGCATCCTGAACGGACGCTTTCCAAGCGCTCTGTTGATGGGTCCGAGATCTAGAATCGGGCAGAGTCTACCCTCTCTAGGCACCCCAAACAGCGGTTGGACAAAAACAGCCGTCCCGCCTGTTCGCTGAAAATTGCTCTATTGCTCCTTCCCCGAGCAATTGTATAGCTCTTGTTAGGATAAGGGCATTTCGAGTCAGTGTTAGAGACTACGCCACGCCATTGAAACGGGGTGGTCTGTGTCTGAATTGAAGGGTGTACCGCTCTTATGCAGAGCAGCCAGCGTGAGATTCTTGGAATCGCTTCTCACGCGCTCATGAACTGACACAGCGGCTACAGCGGCTGGCAGCTATAACCCGTGTGGGCAGTGGGTCCGGTCGCTAAGGGGAGGGGCGAGCGGCGGTGGTGACTGAGCGAGGAGGAAGCTCCTCGTGCAAACGTATGCTTTAATGAACACACCGTCCCACACATTTTACAATTTTGAGACAGCTTGAGGGCTCCTGCACTGGTCGTGGTGCCTCTTCCCGGGTCTCTTAACTTGTCAGAGAAGACCTCGATCCCGGGGTCTTCTACAACATAGCGGCTGTAATAACTACAGGCTGAATATGCTATACGACCTAGTTGAACACCACGTGAAGGGGCGTAAACAACTGGCGTAATAGTCCGGCGAAATCTGGGAGGCTGATAGGATGCGCCCTTTCAAGGCATCAGGTGACTCCTCGCCTTCGCGCAGTCTTCCACAATATAGCGGCTGTAATAACCACAGGCTGACTGCTATACGACCTAGTTGAACACCACGTGAAGGCGTAAACAACTGGCGTAATAGTCCGGCGAAATCTGGGAGGCTGATAGGATGCGCCTTCAGGGCATCAGGTGACTCGCCTCGCCGCAGTCTTCCACAATATAGCGGCTGTAATAACCACAGGCTGACTGCTATACGACCCAGTTGAACACCACGTGAAGGGGCGTAAACAACTGGCGTAATAGTCCGGCGAAATCTGGGAGGCTGATAGGATGCGCCTTCAGGGCATCAGGTGACTCGCCTGGCGATCCTCTGCGGCTGTAATAACTACAGGCTGACTGCTATACGACCTAGTTGAACACCACGTGAAGGGGCGTAAACAACTGGCGTAATAGTCCGGCGAAATCTGGGAGGCTGATAGGATACGCCCTTCAGGGCATCAGGTGACTCCTCGCCTTCGCGCGATCCTCTACAATATAGCGGCTGTAATAACTACAGGCTGACTGCTATACGACCTAGTTGAACACCACGTGAAGGGGCGTAAACAACTGGCGTAATAGTCCGGCGAAATCTGGGAGGCTGATAGGATGCGCCCTTCAGGGCATCAGGTGACTCCTCGCCTTCGCGCGCTTTTTCGCGCAGGGGTGTCATGTGACTCCCCACCTTCGCGCGCTTTCCGCGCAGGAGCATCAGATCCCATCGCCTTCGCGCGCTTTGTGAATTAGAAAAACATGTCCTCTACACACAAGGCGCCGCCGATGCTATCATGTGAATTATAAAAAGTTCACTACACACTGTAGCCGCTGACAAGGGGCTGTTACCATGTGAATTATAAATGTCCTCTACCCACTGTAGCCGCTAATAAGGGGCTATTATCATGTGAATGAGAGGTTGTCCCGATCACACGGTAGCCGCTAATGAGGGGCTATTATCATGTAAAGAGAGGTTGTTCCGAACACACGGTAGCCGCTAATGAGGGGCTATTATCACGTGAATGAGAGGTTGTCCCGATCACACGGTAGCTGCTAATGAGGGGCTATTATCGTGTAATGAGAGGTTGTTCCGAACACACGGTAGCCGCTAATGAGGGGCTATTATCATGTGAATGAGAGAGGAGCGATTGTGCTTTGCAAACAGCAGAACGCCGCTCTGAGGCGGGGGCTGCATGCTTACACAGTGGGTTCTTCCGTGCAGCATCTGCGGCGGCGTGAGATCCCTTTGCCCGCATCTGCCCTCGGCTCTCCGCACCGCCATGGAAGGGGGCGTGAGAAGCCGGGCTGATGTCCTGTCCTGCAGGTTCGACGGTGAGAGGAATGCGGACATTTAGGTCTGCATGAGCTCATCACCTGAGTCGAAGGTCCACCGCTGATCAGAGGGCAGGCGGACTACCTTAAGAAATGTCATACTCACCTGAACGCTGCAGAGGAGCAGCCATGAGGCCTGCCCTCGAATGAGCGAACCTTAACCGTGAGTTGTAACATTTTAAGCCATAACCTAGGTTCAGCAAGGTGAAGAAAAAGATTCTGACGTATTGTCGCGGGCGCTGCATTTATACTGCCTCTCGAGCTCGTCATATTTGCATGCTTCGCGACAATTGGCCAGTCATTGACTGGCGTGAGCCAATAGGTCTTCAGGAAAGGTTGGAGGGAAGGAGTTCCCATAACGGAGTAATCTCCGTGATGTCTCGTGACAGCTTGAAAGGGAACTGCATCTTAAGTGGCGTGTGGCGTTAACTTAACGTCGGTCGGCGCCTGGCGTTATTTTAACGCGTGGTGGCGTCTGCCGTTAACTTATCGCCTAACGGCGCTTATTTAACGCCTTGCGGCGTTATGAAAACGGCGTTTTAATAATCACACGGCGGTGAAAACCAGGCGAATTCTGAACCATTTGGCTTTCCATAGGTCTAGGCAGAAACTAAACGACGAAGACGGCGCTGAAAACAACAGCACGCTCTGCCAAGAAGTCCTCGCTGCAGCCTGTAGCGCGATGACGTACTGGATCAGATCCAATACGTACTGGACGTTGTTACGCGCATGCGCGATGGTGTGTTTTGGTGACGTCGTAGAGAGTTGATGAGCGCGTGCTTTGGTCTTCCGAGAAGAATCTGCAGAAAAACGATGGATTAATTAATGACAGTGATTGTATGTCGGTAGGTAATTAATCTTTGGAATCTTTATTTACTGTGTTGTTGTTTCAACATTTATAGTATGTAGTGTTATCCGAAATTAAGATAATTTTGGGTGGCATTTAAAAAAGTTTGTTGTCTTATATTAGGACCATATAGCAAGATGTGACTTCATCTTACTGCCTTCCTGGTCATCAAACCATTGGATGATATGTGTAAGTCTGTTTAAATGATCAGTTCCCCTTAATGCAAGCAACACATTAAGTGTTGGAATTATATTTTATAGTTCAAACATAAAATTGTTTAAACAGTGATAAATGAGCCAATAATTCGTTTGGGGTTGTTCCACCCCAGTTTGTTTGTTGATTAGTATTTCGTTATTATTTGTATTATTAGACTATTTTTGTTTTAATTGTTGTTGTTGTTTAACACTTGTACAGCAACTACATCCTGGGCCATGGAAAGAGTATGGACGTGATGATCTCAGCGTAAGCAGTTTTCTTGTTGCCATTACTAAATTCCATTTTAGATATTCAACCACATTTTATATTTTTGAATAATTATAACATGTTTATTTCAATTTAACTCAACAGGGTGCTCCAAGGCAGAGTTGTTCAAATAAGTGTTTGTGTTGATTGTGTTTGATAACAATAAGAAATGTACATTTTCTAAATGTTTATTTTCTTGATAGCTTTGTCAGATTGTTGTCTGTCATTGTTAATTTATTTTAAGTTTATGATCAAAACCAATATCCAACAAACTTTAGATATTGATGCAATCAACAAAAACATTGAATTAAAGTGTATTACTATTGTTAATGTCTGTTTTGATGTAACTTACTATTAATGTTACAGTACGCACTCTGTGTCGTAATGGGAGGTCACTTTGATTTTGCTGAGGTGAGCTATCAAAACTAATAATTTGGTTAAAGTTTATTCTCAAAGGGTGATTGTGATTAACATTAAGCATATTTTCCAGTCTGACATGGCTGCAGTAACGAGATGGTGGTGCTTGCTTCTGCTAACAAATTATCCTGTGAAGTAAGTGTATTTACAAGTACTTCCTATAAATAAAACATATGTATTAGTATTGTAGGTGAAGGAGGAGTAGAAGTAGTATTGTTTTATCCTCTCTTCAATAATATTAATTTGCACAGTATTTGGTATTTTATGGTGATTTCTTTTTTTCTATGTGGAGTAAATTCTTTCTAGGCAGTCTGTGTAGTTTACACTTTTTAATTTATTTTTACAATTTAAGATCAGATGTTGAAAGACGGCTACTCAGAAAAAGGCGCAAAACAAGGAACACAGGTATAACTTTAACTAAAATAGGTTTGCAACAACTGATGATAAAATGTTCAAGTTCCTTTTTCCATAATTATTCCATGATTGATGCACGTTTCTTTCTTTCTTTTTGTTAAGGAGAATTGGAAATGGAACCAGATTACATAAGTAAGGTGGGAGTTTTCCCTATTCCCTATATTTACCTTTTTATTTCTTTTTTAGTTTTTTTAACATGTTTAATGTATACTTTTTTGACAAGTATTTTATATTGACTAACATTACTATTTTTTTTTTTCTTTTACAGATGCCACCTGACATCCTGAGGTATATCCTCGTGAATGTGGTCAAAGAAGATGGAGATGTGGCTTTCTTCAGACTGTCTCTGACGTGCTGGCTTTTCCATGGTGTTGTTTGTGAGGCATCATTCAGAAAAGAAGCTCATTTTGCCTGGCTTGACAGTAAGTTATTTAATTCTTATATTTTTACAAGTACACAGTTTTTTTTATTCTACACTACACACTGTGTTTAAACAGCAAATGCATTAAGCTTTGCTCAGAACATTTTAATATTTTAAATCTCTTTCTTACAATAGGTGTTGTCAACTGGAGTGCATACTCCAGTGACTACAAGGAGATCTATCGAGTGCCATATAAACTGACCAATTGCCTTTGGTGTGGGGACTTATTTAAAGACTTCCCGCCGGGCTATATTGCAGATGGAAGGAAAGGAATCCTTGGTGGATTTTACTCGATCAAAGAGTTTGAAGGTTACTGCTCAGCAGACTGCTTCATCTGTGACGGCAATCACTATAGCCCCAAGGACAACTAGTTTGTTGTGCTATATTTAAATATAAATGGTCACTTGACTGACAACTGCTTGATCTAAATGCTGTGATCAGTTTGTATATTAAACTTAAATTCATGTGTAATGTTGTTTATTTTTTTTCCATGTACGTACATGTCTTGCTGACACTGATCAGCAAATTGAAGAGGAACCCTATGTACAGATCACTGAGTATAGCAATTAATGAAGGAACTCTTACCAGACAAAATATAATTAAGCAAACTTTTGTTATTTTAACATCTGATAAGATTTCTTGATGCTGTTATTATTTTTGCATTTTCCCTTGAATGTGTACTGGTATTTTAAGTTGTTTACAGACCTTATTGTATTGTACCTTTTAATATTAAAATTACATGGAGACATTTACTTCTATTTACTTGACTCATTTTTGCTTCCACTCAACAGTAAATATGACCTGAATAGAATAAAATGGCTTTATTTTAAAATGTTCCACATACATGCATTAAAAATAATACTTGACAATGACCTTATGCAATCAATCCATACAATTTAGGTATAAAAGCTCTAAAATGTGACATTTTAACTATTTTGCAAGAAACACATTGTTAGTTGTTAAACTAGGAAAATTTAAGCATCACATTTGTGAAAATAATTACTTATTCACCAATAATTATTTATTTCTATCCATCAGTACTACTACTACACAGGTTAGAACGTCATCACAATATAACATTGAGCATGCGTGTCACTTAAAACCAGCACATGCGCATTATAATCAGATCGCTACTGCGCATGCGTCTATGACGTCACCGAAACACACCACCGCGCATGCGCGTAACAACGTCCAGTACGTATTGGATCTGATCCAGTACATCATCGCGCTACAGGCTCGCTCTGCAGTGCCAGTTTGTGGCAAAACAGTCTTTGCATTCCTTTCCATCTGATCCCACCGTTAGGAAAGAGTGGATGAACTTTATTTTAAATGAAGTTCCAGACCGTGTAAGTAAGAACTCAGTCCTGTTTACTTTATTTTACCGCGGATTTGTTTACAGTGACCCAAAGCGTCGGTAACGCTCGTTCTGTCATCTCAGGGAACCGATGTTACTTTAATAAGTAAAAGCTGGAATATTCCCATCAGTCTACAAGTGAAGACGAGCATCAGTTTGAAGTGAAATCTGCAGAGACAGAGTTTATTGAAGGACAGAGAACATGAGAGATCCAGAACCCTGCAGAACGAAACACACTGAAGAACAAACAGGTCTGTGTTTATACTTCATCCTTCATCAATGAGTCTGAAGAACAATTGTCAGATTTTGATTTGTTGTAATAGAAAAAAAATATATAGATCTTTGCAATAATATAGTTGAAGCAGTATATAATAAGAGCACTTTCTATACATTTGTGGAGTTGAATTCATATATTTAATATTCCTCACAATAGAAACATGAGATTTGTTCCTATAATGTTTTAAACATAATTGTTACGTCTCTGATTTAAGTTTAGTCTAGGATTTTTAAAGAGGTAACATTAAATGTATATATTAAATAAATACGCCGGGGAAATAAGTGGCAATGGAACACATGACACAAATTACACCTCAAAAAAAAAGGTTTATTGTTCCCAATAAATAAGTAGTTAAACAAGACAAAGGAAAAGAAGGGAAGTTAAAGTGGCGCTTAAATCAGAAAATAAAAATCATAAAAGAATCCCACATACTAACTAATTCCCAAATCCCCTAAACTATTAAAGATATGGAAATAAAAGTCTTCAACGCAAAGCGTTATAAACTACACTAAATATACAAAGCAAAACATACAGAAGAAGCGCTCACTCATAAACTAATGTGTCTAATATATCAAAGATCTCTTTGTGCGGGTGTGTAGGTCACGTGACTTACTAAACTCTTCCTCTCCTTCCTTGTCTCCCAAACCAGCGACAAGAAGACAAACACAAGCCATTAACAACATAGGTTGTGACTAAACGGTTAAGAAGGTCAACCGTTCAAAACCGTTAAAGAGCTCTGAAACTCCGCCAACTAAACGGAGCCTAAACCAAGAGACACACACACACACACACACACACACACACACACACACACACACACACACACACACCCTTCTTCTCGCTGACATTCTCCTTTTAAACCTCTCGGACGGGAGCGTGATTGGCAAGAGAAACATGTCGTCATAGTTGATTAATGATGAATGACAGCAACGATAGCCAACAGAATCCAAGGAGGGCGGTACCTAAGAGGATAAGCGTAAGAACAGAGAAAAAGAGGCAAAAGGAAATAACATACAGCACAAAAGGTCGCAGACCGTAACCATTTATAGGAAAATCAATGTGCCTCATTCATGGAAAATCTGATTTACTGAACATTAAACATTTTACTTTAATTTCAGAGTTGAATGAAGAAAATGAGGAGAACGAAGAACTGAATGAAGAGAAGAAACATCATGTCAAAACTGGAGAAAAACATTTGAGTCGCTTTCAAACCAAACAGAAATATTCAAAGAAAAGAAGAGATGAGAAATCTTTCACCTGCTCTCAGTGTGGAACGAGTTTGACAAGCAAACGGAGTCTCAAGAGACACATGAGGATCCACACTGGAGAGAAACCGTTCACATGTGATCAGTGTGGAAGAGTTTGACTCAGGGCTCAAGCCTGAAGAGACACCTAAACATCCACACTGGAGAGAAACCACATTCATGTTCTTTATGCGGAAGAGTTTCACACAATCATCAACCCTTCAGAGTCACATGAAGATCCACACTGGAGAGAAACCGCATGAATGTGATCAATGTGGAAAAACATTTTTGAGGTAAGACCTGAAGAGCACCTGAAAGTTAAAACAGAAGGAGGAAACCACATTCATGTTCTTTAAGTGTGGAAAGAGATTCACAACAGTCAGGATTTAAATCATCAGAGAGGATACACACTGGAGAGAATATATGTTCACTTTGAGTGTGACAAGAGATTCAGTCTGTCAGGACATCTGAAAACACACGAGAGGATCCACACTGGAGAGAAACCTTACAAGTGTTCACACTGCAACAAGAGATTCAGTCTGTCAGGATCCCTGAAATCACACGAGAGGATCCACACTGGAGAGAAACCGTACAAGTGTTCATACTGCAACAAGAGATTCAGTCATTCAAGATCCCTGAAATCACACGAGACGATTCACACTGGAGAGAAACCGTACAAGTGTTCACACTGCAACAAGAGATTCTGTCATTCAAGATCCCTGAAATCACACGAGACGATTCACACTGGAGAGAAACCTTACACATGTAATCAGTGCGGGAAGAGTTTCAGACAAAAATCTCAACTTGACAATCACATGAGGATCCACACTGGAGAGAAACTGTTCACATGTGATCAGTGCGGGAAGAGTTTCACACAATCATCACACCTTCAGAGTCACATGAACATACACACCGGAGAGAAACCATTCCCATGTGATCAGTGCGGGAAGAGTTTCACACAATCACTCACACCTTCAGAGACACATGAAGATCCACACTGGAGAGAAACCGCATGAATGTGATCAGTGCGACAAAAAGTTTTTGTGGAATTCAAGTCTGAGGAGTCACCTGGAAATGCATTCAAAGGAGAAACCACATTCATGTTCTTTATGTGGAAAGAGTTTTTCACTGCTGCAGAGTTTAAAAGTTCATCAGAAGAGACACACTGGTGTGAGAGAATATATGTGCTTTGAGTGTGAGAAGACTTTTATTACAGCTACAGAATTGAAACTGCACCAGAGGATCCACACTGGAGAGAAACCTTACAAGTGTTCACACTGTGACAAGAGATTCAGTCTGTCAGGATCCCTGAAATCACACGAGAGGATTCACACTGGAGAGAAACCTTACACATGTGATCAATGTGGGAAGAGTTTCAGACATAAAGATCAACTTAAGGTGCACATGAGAGTTCATACAATAGAGAAACCATATCACTGCACTGCATGCGGGAAGAGTTTCCGTCGATCGTCTTCTCTACTCAAGCATGCTAAAAACATTCACAGTAAATAGAGTATCTTCAGATCCAGCATTTTCATTTCTGACACCACATCCTCACCAAACATGACAATAATGTGCTGATCTATTCATTTGAATCTGTATAAATCAGATAATCAACATAACAATTGACAGGAAAAATAAACACAATCTGTTGTTTTCTCAGTTAATGAAGTTCTTCTTCCAGACCATCGGTTTCATCTGTGATATTCTGATCAACTCAAAGATTAAGTTTCATTTACATTTATGCATTTAGCAGATGCTTTCATCCAAACCGATTTACAATGCATTCAGGTTATACATTTTTATCAGTATGTGTGTTCTCTGGGAATTGAACCCATGACCTTTTGCTAACGCAATGCTCTACCACTGAGCCACAAGAACACATCCAAATAAAAATAGCTAAAATTAAAAATTTTCATATAATTTTACTTTGTGATATGCGATTGGCTGGGCCAATGACAGCGCATATATATATATATATAAAACATTACAATATAACGTTTATATATATATATATATATATAAACTAGATTCTTAAATTATTTTTAAAGAAGAATCTTCTGTTCCCCAAGCCTGCATTTATTTGATCCAAAAAGAAAGCAGTAATGTGGTAAAATATTATTTTTGTAAAACAACTGCTTTCCATTTGAACATATTTTAAACTGTAATTGATTGTTGTGATCAAAGCTGAATATTGAGGGATATTAACCTTTTGAAAATTATGTTATGCTAATTATATGAGTGCATGTGTGCAAAACGCTCCGGTTACTATGGTAACCTCGGTTCCCTGAGAGCGGGAACGAGACATCACGGAGATTTCTCCGTTATGGGAACTCCTTCCCTTCAACCTTTCCTGAAGTCCTATTGGCTCACGCCAGTCAAATGACTGGCCAATTGTCGCAAAGCATGCAAATATGACGAGCTCGAGACAGTATAAATGCGATGCTCGCGACAATTATATCAGAATCGGATACTGAACACCGTAAGCTGAGGAGTAGCGAACACGGCGTCTACCGTGATGTCTCGTTCCGCTCTCAGGGAACCGAGGTTACCATAGTAACCCGAGCGTTCCCTATCGAGCTGTCACGAGACATCACGGAGATTTCTCCGTTATGGGAACGATATTAAATCCCGCCGTGAGAGAGGCTACGAAGCCCTACCCCACAACACAGCAGATAGAATACGCGTAGATACTTCCCACAATAGTGACGCTGTAGGCGAGCTCACCGCTGATAGGTGGCTGTAAGCCAATGAGCGTCTAACCCAAAGGTATACAAATTTGCATATCTGGATAGAAATAACGTTGGCTGCGCTGAAACAGGGCAACTTGCACAACGAGCATAAGGAACTGCACAGACTGTATAGCATGACCCCAACCTAGCATGATAAAAGTATCACTAGATAAAACAACACAAATACAGGAATCTGCACTGAGCACAGGGCAGAACAACCGTATTAGTAAAAGGGTATGCAGAGCAAACAATGTAGTTAACATGCATCAGCCACTTACCGACAGCACCTGGGAGGCAAAAGACTGAACGTCCAGCCTGTAAAACCTGGCGAAAGTATTCTCAGAAGACCAGCCGGCTGCAACACATATATCTTGAATAGACATACCTCTCGACCAAGCCCACGAGGAAGCCATAGCCCTCGTTGAATGCCCCCTAATGTGTAAAGGACATTCCAAACCTTGGTTCATTATCACGCAGCCGTAATAGCATCTACGATCCAGTGGGAGAGCCTCTGTTTAGACACAGCACGGCCTCTCGCACAACCACCATAGCATACAAATAGCTGGTTAGATTGTCGAAAGCTCACGAACGGTCGATGTAAATCCTCAAAGCCCTGACAGGGCACAAGTCTGAGCATCTGCTTCACTCGAGGCTGCTGACTCGGAAGACAAGGCAGACAGAGAAACAGTCTGTATCTTGAAGGGGGTAGAAAGTGATTTAGGTACATACCCCATTCTCGGCCGGAGAGTGACGCTGCAGTCACCGGGTCCAAAGCGAATACAGTCATTGTCCACAGAAAAGGCGTGCAAATCTCCTATGCGCTTGGCTGACGCGAGTGCAAGAAGGAGTGCAGTTTTGAGAGACAGCTCCTTCAAACACACTGATGATAACGGCTCAAAAGGTGGCTGAGAGAGAGCTCTTAATACCACCTCTAGGTCCCAAGGCGGAACCGAAGGTGGCCTCGGAGGGTGTAGCCTTCGCTCCCTTAAGAAAACTCACCACCATGGGGTCTCTGCCGATCGACTGGCCGCCCTGCGGAGAACGGAACGCGGCAATGGCCGCCACATAGACTTTTAGTGTCGAGGGTAACGATCCACTATCCAGCCTGTACTGCAGGAAACTCAGAACATCCAACACGGTGCAAACAACCGGGTCGATGTGAGCCTGATGGCACCATTTCACAAACACTCCCCATTTTAAGGCATACAACCGTCTTGTAGAGGGTGCTCGGCGCTTCCGTGAGTGTGTCGATCACACGAGCCTGCAATGCATCTAGCTCCCCTGACAACCCTGAAGCAACCACACATGAAGGTTCCATAGTTCTGGGTTCGGTGCCACACCGAGCCGTCCACCTGAGATAACATGTCCTTCCTGACCGGAATCGGCCAGGGGGCTATCAGCAGCTCTGTCAGGTCCGGAAACCAAGGCTGGTTCGGCCAGTTCGAGCTATGAGTATGACGGACGCTCGCTCCTCCTGATCTTGCATAACACCAGAGGCAATATCTTGATCGGAGGAAACGCATAAAGCCTGGCTGTCGGCCAGCGGCTGTGAGCGTCCCCTTCCAACGGGGGAGTGGGACAGAGAGAAGAACGACGGGCAGTGTGCATTCTCGTCAGAGCGAATAAATCCACTTCTGCTTCCCGTAGAGGTTCCAAATCATCCGAACCGACTCGGGGTGTAACCTCCATTCCCCTTGAGGAATTCTCCTCCTCGAAAGCATGTCCGCCCCGCGATTCAAAAGACCGGGGATGTGCGTTGCTCTGATGGATAGAAGGCGAGAATCCGCCCATAGCAGTAACATCGCTGCCTGCTTGCACAAAGCCTTTGAACGGACGCCGCCCTGGCGATTTATGTACGAGACTACAGACGTGTTGTCGGTGCGAATCAGTACATGCTGCCGTTCCAGTTGTGCTTGAAACTCCTTCAGAGCTAAAAAGACTGCTTCCAATTCCAATCGGTTTATGTGCCACGGATCTGAGGCTCTGACCACTGCCCGAAGCTGGCATCCCCTCGCACCGCTCCCCAGCCGGCGTCGTCGTCTGTTGTGACCACCACGCGTGAAGTCACCAACCCCAGGGGACTCCCGGCTGAAGAAATTCGGGTTGCGCCACGGAGCCAGAGCTGATGCAGCCGCGGGTGACCGCGATACTCAAACGTCCCGAGGTCCATGCTGTCCAGGGACTCGAGTTTTCAGCCACAGCTGCAGTGGTCGCATGTGTAATAAGCCCAGATGACACACTGCGAAGCTGACGCCATGAGTCCCAGTAGTCTCTGAAATTCTTTCAAATGAACAGAGCTGCCTTCTCTGAAATGGCGCAGGTAAGACAAAATGGCTCGCGAGAGGCGGGCTCTCATTTCTAGGAGTCCATGCAAACTCCCAAATACATAATGGACTGACTCGGGCAAGAATGCTCTTCGCCTGTTCACACATAGCCCTAGGGACTCCAGGTGAATAAGCAGCGAGTCTATGGCTGAGTAGCGTGTCCCGGGACTGAGCTAAAATCAGCCAATCGTCCAGATAATTTAGGATGCGCATCCCGCCGCTCTGAGGGGAAAGTGCTGCATCCACGCACTGAAAATGTGCGCGGGGCCAAAGCCAGCCCGAACGGGAGAACAGAGTATTGGCGCTGTGTTCTCGAAAGCAAACCTCAGAAACCGTCTGTGATGCGGCGCTATCTGAATGTGAAAGTACGCGTCCTTTAAATCCACGGACGCAAACCAGTCCCGGGCGAATCTGCGCCAGGATCTGCTTCAGCGTTAACATCCTGAACGGACGCTCGCAAAGCGCCTGTTGATGGGTCTGAGATCCAAAATTGGGCGAAGCCCCCATCCCTCTTGGTACCACGTAGCGGCTGTAAAACCCGCTCTCCAGCTCGTGTGGTGGGACTCGCTCTACCGCTCCTTTCTCGAGCAGACAGCCAATCTCTTGCCTCAGAGCCTGGGCATTTCGAGGCGATGTTATAGACTGCACCACGCCATTGAAACGGGGTGGTCTGCATCTGAATTGAAGAGTATATCCCCGCTCTATCACGTTGAGTAGCCAACGCGAGATTCCCGGAATAACCTTCCATGCGCTTATGAACTGACTTAGCGGCTTTAGCGGCTCGGTCGTTGGGTGCGCGGCTATAACCTGTGTTGGATGCGGACCTGCACTGCTCTGAGGCGGGGCAAGGGGAGCCGCATTTATTGAGTGAGGAGGAGAAAACTCTTTTTGTGAGAAAGTATGCATTTTTATTGAATGGACACTCAACACACACACATTTGAGCAGCTGAACTTTGGGCGCTTGGGAGCCGGGCTGCTCTCGCGCTCTCCTCCTTCCCTCCGATCGTCAGGAAGACGGCTTAGCAGCCGGGGGCGGGCGAGAGTCGCGTCGCGGGCTTCTCCGCTGACCTTGGCGCTTCCTACCGGAACCCCACACCTTCCTCCGGACGTCTGGCTCCTGTCGAGGAGCAGTAGCAGTAGCCCCAGCCGGGGCAGGCCTGGGAAAATCTCTCCGCTGGGCAGAGCCATGCGCTGACGAAGATCTGGATCTAGCCGTCTGTTGCTGGGGGGCGCGTCTCGGCATCACGTGACTCATAGCTTTCGCGCGCTTTTGAGTTTCAGCGAATCGCTCGGTTATGGTCTCCACGGCATCACCGAAGAGGCCGGAGGGAGTTATAGGAGCGTTTAGGAGCACCTTACGATCAGCATCCTTGAGGTCAGCTAAATTTAGCCAGAGGTGCCTCTGAAGGACGACCATAAAGCCCATGGCCTTACCTACAGACTGGGCCGCTCGCTTCGTCGCCATCAACGCGAAGTCCGTCGCAGCGCGCAGATCCTTCGTCGCCTCAGGAGTGAGGACTCCGCCCTCCGCCGTTTGCAGGAGTTTGGCCTGGAACACCTGCAGCACTGCCATGGCGTGCAACGCTGATGCCGCCTCGCCATCAGAGGCATACGCTTTATTAGCGAGATGGGCGGTGGTTCTGCACGGCTTCGACGGAAGGCTGATGTCCGGGCCTAGGGACTTCGCTGCTGCAGGACACAGGTGTGCAGCAACGGTCTCCTCGACGGGGGGAGAGCGCACGTAACCGTGGGCCTCCGCCCCATCCACGTGGGAGAACATGGCCTGCGTGTTAGAATGGACGCGCGCCGATTGGGGCGCAGACCACGTCTTCACGAGCTGTTCGTGAACATCGGGGAAGAAAGGCACCGATGTCCTCGCGTCAGCTTTGCGTGTGGACCTGAAGTACCACGAGTCGAGCTTACTCCTGACAGGCTCCTCCGGAGGATTCCAGGTGAGCTCCAACTCCTGCACAGCTTTCGATAGAACCCTCATGAGCTCCTCCTGGAGGCCTGAAGGCTCTGAGCTGCCTAGCTGCTCGGGCTCCGATCCAGCCCAACCGTCCTTCTCCGAGGCCGAGATGGACATGGCCTCGTCGCCCTCCTCGTGGCCAAAAGCTACGAATCCCTCAATATTGGAAGGGGGGCGGAAACAGTCCTCGGGGAAGGAAATCGGCGAATGCGGCGACCGTTGGGTTCGGCGGCACGGCAAGACGGCGCTCCCGCCGCCAGGAGAGGGGGGGCTCACCAGCGGCACGCTGGCGGCAGTGAGCCCACCCGAACAGGCCACGAACCACATCGCGGCGGGCCCGAGCACGCGGACCGGCAGGTCCGCGCAATGTCCACAGTCGGACTCGTCCCAGCGCCGCCTCGGCGTGGGCCAGGCCCAGGCAGTGGAGATGCTGATCCAGCGGTTCGATGGGTCCCGCAGATCTTACACACTGAAGCCATCACGAATTCAAGGTGAAGTAGAAGATTCTGATATAATTGTCGCGAGCATCGCATTTATACTGTCTCGAGCTCGTCATATTTGCATGC
>CM050418.1:10527097-10574597 GCA_027564155.1 Gymnocypris eckloni scoliostomus | reverse complement strand
ACACACACACACTTACACCCAAACAAACACACACACTTACACCCAAACAAACACACACACACTTACACCCAAACAAACACACACACACTTACACCCAAACAAACACACACACTTACACCCAAACAAACACACACACACTTACACCCAAACAAACACACACACACACTTACACCCAAACAAACACACACACACTTACACCCAAACAAACACACACACTTACACCCAAACAAACACACACACACTTACACCCAAACAAACACACACACTTACACCCAAACAAACACACACACACACACTTACACCCAAACAAACACACACACACTTACACCCAAACAAACACACACACACTTACACCCAAACAAACAGACACACACACACTTACACCCAAACAAACACACACACACTTACACCCAAACAAACACACACCCAAATACACACACTTACACCCAAACAAACACACACACTTACACCCAAACAAACACACACACTTACACCCAACAAACAAACACACACACTTACACCCAAACAAACACACACACACTTACACCCAAACAAACAAACACACACTTACACCCAAACAAACACACACACACTTACACCCAAACAAACACACTTACACCCAAACAAACACACTCTCTCACACACGCACACTCTCTCACACACACTCTCTCACACACGCACACACTCTCTCTCGCGCACACACACACACACACACTCTCACACACAGGTGTTGAATTCTGTCTCTCTCTCAGAACATAAAGAAGAAAGAGTCCGGCGGCGCAGCAGGGAAGTCTCGTCAGATGGGCGGTGCTCTGCTTCCTCCTCCGCCCGGACTCAAATCCTCCGCTCAGGTTCCTCCGCCCACAGCACAGCAGACCACGCCCATCACACTGCAGACCACGCCCACGGCTCCGCCCGGCTCAGGTGAGAGTGACACGTCTGCATATTTATCAATCCTATCAGTGGGTGTGGCTAATACAAGCTCCTCCCCATTAGGGGCGATACTGGACTTTGGAGACTCCGCCCCCGGTGTGGCCCCGCCCCCTCTGGACATGTGGGGGGATTTCACAGCTGCAGGCTCCGGGTCAGTATGAAGTCAAGCGATTAATCACATCCAAAATGTGTTTGTTTACATAATATATGTGTCTCTGCAGCACAGACGCAGTCATAAGCAGCACAGCTATATTTGGAGCAATAATCAACAATACATTGTATGGCAATTATGTAAACACAGTTTTATTTAAATCGCGATTAATGGTTTGACGTCTGTTGACAGGTCTGCGCAGGACTCGCTGACGGGATGGGTGCAGTTCTAGCGCCGCGTGCGCGTTTATAAAGAGAAGCGACGACTCTCCGATGCTTTCTATGCAATCACGGCCGATATCTGCTGCACATGTCTCGTCAGTTATTCGATGTATGTCGTCAGTATCGCCTCTCGTTTGCCTTTAAAGCTGAAGCGTGTCACGATGATGATGACTGTTTTCAAACAGGTTTCCTGAACACTCGCCCCATTGGTCGGCCTAACGACTGGCCCCGCCCCAAACCCACACCATTGGTGGAGGCAGAAGTTACCAGAATCCAACAATTACCAGAGTTATAGTGTTTACAGGAAGTTGGTGAAGGGACTTCCTCATAGCGACGAAAGACACGCTTCAGCTTTAAATCTCTTCATTGTGTTTAATGTCTAGGATTTAGTTATCGGTAAGGGTTTATTTTAACGTTCCTCGCGTGTTTTATCTGTGCGTCATGAGACCTGTCTGACTCAGAATTGTATTTCCACTCAGAGTTTGTTGATTAGCAGATGATTTTTCACGCTATATATTTTTAACTAACGCAAGACTTTATTCGCTCCAGGTGATTACAGATTTATTCTTTACATTGTCAGTAATTATATAGTATGAATCTTTCCTAAAGTGCCTTTATGAATCACCTGTAGAATGTACAAATGATGGTTTAAATATATAGATATATATATATGAATAAACCTTTTCCTTGTATACAGTGTCAGCTTTACGATTTATTTTCAGTTTAATAATTTAAAATAAGGCGCTAAATGTGACGCAACCTGCACTTGCTGTCGTTCTCAGGTGAAATCATTCATGTGTGTGTTTTCTTTTAAGGGTTGGGGTATAGTTATATTATAATTAAAAATGTCAAACTATAGTAGTATGTGATATGTACGAAAGCCAGGTAATTGCGACTTTTTTAGCTTGCAATTCTGACTTTTGCTACAATTGTTTTTTCGCTATATAATAAAATAAAGGTAATAGCAAATTTTTAATCTGAATCCTGAGTTTACATCGCACAAATATATTTTTTTCACTATAAAGTAAAAAATAAAGGTAATTGCGACGTTTTACATCACGATTCTTTTCTCACAATTAGGATATTATATCTCGCAATTCTGAGTTACATATATCACATTTGTATAATTGCAAGATTTAAACTTTCAATTGCGAGGATGAAAAACTTGAGTTTATAACTGTTTATTAACATAACGGAAACGGGCTTCATACATACGTGCTCATTAGCATAAGTAAATAAACATGAGTGTTACCATGGTTGCGTTCTGTTGTAGTTTCAGGTGTGAATGAGAGCTACTGATTTCTCAGGTGAGTTTGTACATAAGCTGTTCTATTAAACATTAATAAAAATGCACAGATTATAATTAATATATTGCACCAGATGCCTTTAACGAGTTCAGTCGTTCTCCTGTTGGTCAGTGTTATTTAACACTGAAGTACACGTCTACAGTCGTATTGTATGCTAATATCTGAATTAAATCCGGGTTTTTGTGTGTAAATCCCGTGATTTGGGGTCTTTTATATTCGTAGGAAGTAAGTGTGAACCCGGAAAGAGTCCAGTCTACACATAAACACACACAAACACTTCCATGCGGAAAATAAAGCGGATTTAAAGCCGTTTTACCGGTAAGACCCCGCGTGATTTACGGATGAACGCGTGATATATTAACACGCGATCGATCATTTATAAGTGTATTAACACTATATGTTAATTCATTCTGCTGTTTTGTGGGGAGTTTGTTGTTTGACGTGTGTTTAATGATGTACGTACACAAATAAGTACTCAAAGAGATTAATTAGAATATAAAACCAACATATTATCTGTATTTTTGAAGGGTTTCGGTGAAAGGGAAGCAGTTTACTGTAGTTCCTGTGAGAGATTTAAATACTGTAGTTCCTGAAACTGCTTTCAGTTAAACATGTATTAAATATATAAACGTGCGTCTCGTTTTGAGTAACTAATAATTAATACTCGTCGTCTCTGACTGGATTTCTGCCGATGACCGTTACTTTGTGTTGATGGGGCTGTTGTCATGGTGATGGGGTAGTTAGTACTGTCTTATAGTGAGGAATGATACATGTTATTGGTTTTATTTCAGCGTTGAGTTAGCTTGTTGTAGGTATTTCATGAGTTTACTGTCGCTGTTTCAGTTTCTCTTTGAAAAGCTGCGCATATAATCTCAATAAATCTCATTAAAGCCTCATGCGCCCCCACCTCTATATCTGTGTGTGTCTCTCTCTCTCATTCAGTCTCTCTCTATCCGTGTGTTCTGTTTGGGACGGCTCGGAATAACTGGATTGTTATCAGGATTCGTTTATGAAGCGGTTTTCTCGGTTAGAAAACGCGCGAAAGTCCAAGTGATTCGAACGCCCGAGCGGCGCGAGTTCTGTGATTTCTTTTATTTATTTTAATTTTAACGGCTTTTTCCTCTGATTCGAATCTGAAAGCGCGAGCTCGTCATGAGCGCGTCTGAAAACCCGAACGAGTCCAAACTCGAGGCGGTGATTCAGGTGCAGTTCGTTTATTTAATTTCTAATTAATTATTATAACGACACACATAAATTAGGTGTAGTTTTTGCTAATAATTTTACAAAGAAACGGGAAAGAATACATTGAATTAAACACTACATTTTAACATAAACGTAAGCTTAAAAGTAGTATGACTGAAATAGTATTTCTCTTTAAAACCAATCCCCAAAACTTGGGTTATGTTGGTTTAATTATGTGATATTAGTTGTGTTGGTTTAATGTTGTCGCATTAGTGACACCGCAGGTGTGTGTTCTGATCTGATCTAAATATACAGCAGATCACCACTGAGACCATCTGCTGCAGACACACACTGGGACATAATAGTGTTCTGTGTGTGTGTGTGTGTGTGTGTGTGTGTGTGTGTGTCTCTATCTGTGTGTGTGTCTCTGTGTGTGTGTGTGTGTGTGTGTGTGTGTGTGTGTGTTGTGTGTGTGTCTCTGTGTGTGTGTCTCTCTCTGTGTGTGTGTCTCTGTGTGTGTGTGTGTGTCTCTGTGTGTGTGTGTGTGTGTGTGTGTGTGTCTCTGTGTGTGTGTGTGTGTGTGTGTGTCTCTCTGTGTGTGTGTGTCTCTGTGTGTGTGTGTGTCTCTGTGTGTGTGTGTCTCTGTGTGTGTGTGTCTCTGTGTGTGTGTGTCTCAGAGGCTGGAGGAGAGCGTTCTGTCCGAGGAGAAGTGGCTGACGGTTCGAGGATCTTCTCCAGATGAACCTGTGGCCAGTTTATCGGCCCGTGTGCGAGAGATCGTCTCCAGAAACCTGAGCGACCGCGGTGAGACTCTTCAGACCTTCAGCACACCGTCACTGAGCTCCACACATCCTACAATATCTGTCTGATATCTGTCTGTCTGTCTGTCTGATATATGTCTGATATCTGTGTGTCTGATATCTGTCTGTCTGTCTGTCTGATATCTGTGTGTCTGATATCTGTTTGTCTGTCTGATATATGTCTGATATCTGTGTGTCTGATATCTGTCTGTCTGATATCTGTGTGTCTGATATCTGTTTGTCTGTCTGATATCTGTCTGTCTGTCTGATATATGTCTGATATCTGTGTGTCTGATATCTGTCTGTCTGATATCTGTGTGTCTGATATATGTTTGTCTGTCTGTCTGTCTGATATCTGTCTGTCTGTCTGTCTGTCTGTCTGATGTCTGTCTGTCTGATATCTGTCTAATATATGTTTGTGTCTGTCTGATATCTGTCTGATGTCTTTCTGTCTGTCTGATATCTGTCTGATATATTTATGTCTGTCTGATATATTTATGTCTGTCTGATGACTGTCTGATGTCTGTCTGATATCTGTCTGTCTGTCTGATGTCTATTTGTCTGATGTCTGTCTGATGTCTGTCTGTCTGATATCTGTCTAATATATGTTTGTGTCTGCCTGATGTCTATCTGTCTGTCTGATATCTGTCTGATGTCTATCTGTCTGTCTGATATCTGTCTTATGTCTGTCTGATATCTTTATGTCTGTCTGATGTCTGTCTGATATGTATCTGTCTGTCTGTCAGCTGGAGGCATGTCGTCAGGTCTGTCTCTTCAGGACGAGAACCGGGTTCTACAGACAGAACTGAGTCGCGTGGAAGATCTTCTGGCTCACAGTCGAGCAGAACGAGATGAACTGGCCATCAAATACAGCGCCATCAGCGAGAGAGTGAGACACACACACTATAACACACACACACACACACACACACACACACACACACACACACACACTCACACTCACACTCACACACACACACACACACACACACACACACACACACACACACACACACACACACACACTCTCACACACACACACACGCTCACACTCACACACTCTAGGTCTTTTGTTTGGGTCTCAGCGAGGTTGTCCCATCTCCGTGGTAACGGCAAGTGGAATGTAGCGGATTGGCGTGTTGCCATGACGACTGTAAACAATGAGGATTTAAATGATGTGATGTATTCAGAGTCAGACGTCTTCACCATGTTTACCTCTGATGTAGGTCGCCATTTTATGCTTGTTGCATTTTATTAAATAAATTAATGTGCTGTGTTTTTGAAGGAAACACGGCACTGTGTTCTTTCACACACAAGCAGCTCGTGATCAGGGGGTAGATTTGCAAAAAATTTATATAAATTTTTTTTTTTCTTAACTACCATTTTATTCAAGCATTTCTAACTTTATAAAAAAGTTACGAATATTTCAAAAATTCAGAATTATAATTTTTTTTTGCCTTTTTCTGTAAATTGTTTTTAACCCTTTAAGACCTAAGGGTGTAAAATAGGTAATTTTCACATATTTTGTTTATTTGACTAAAATGTCTAACATAATGTGCTAATTTCAAGTGCAAGGTGTCATTTTTTTTAAATAAAAAAATGGCCTTAAATTAAAAAGTACAGTTTTTGACCATTTAATGTTGTGTGGTGAGTTTGTAAACAGATTTTAAATAGACAAAAATAAAAAAACTAATACATTTTCAATTTTTTATTTATAGAAAAATCATGATCGAAATAATCCAACGCTTCTTATTTAAAAATTCAACTATATTACATACATACAAGTATTTTTGGGACACAGATTTAAGAAACTTTATTGAAAATAATCTTCCTAAAAATATCTTAATATAAAAATATATTAAGACTACTCTTAAATTCCCAAAGGTACGATCGATTTAATTCATTTATTGTGTTATTACTAATTAATTGTTGTATTTAAGCACTACAGTCAAAATATATGACTCGGAATGTGGTCTTAAGTGACTGATAAATGTTAACAATGGTCATAATTATGTGACGCAACGTTTGGCTGAATTAGAAATTTGGTAACAATTCTGCAGAAACGAGTTCGATAGGGAGCTTGTTTCTAATCCTTGCGTATGGCTTGCGTTGTAAACTGCGTTGGTTGTGTTGTGTGTGTGCAGTTAGAACAGGTCCTGCATTTGGAGACGGCCGAGGAAGAACGCGACTCTCCCGAATCGCGCAGTCTAGCGCAGCAGAACGTAGATCTGCGCAGACGTCTGGAGGAGGAGCAGGCGGCGTATAAACGCAAACTCACGGCGTATCAGGAGGGGCAGCAGAGACAAGCGCAGCTCGTGCAGAAGCTACAGGCTAAGGTAACACAAACACTGCATCTGAAGCACGCTCTGCGCATGGGTGCTCTCGGACAGAACTCGTTTGTTTATGTTTGCGCAGGTTCTCCAGTACAAGAAGAAGTGTGCGGATCTGGAACAGACAACTGTAAGTGCAACAGCAGATACTCACCACACTTTTTGTCTCACTAGGCAAAAACTTGCGCGATATTTTTAGTGCTGTCAAACAATGAATCGCATCCCAATTAAAAGATTTTGTACACATGTATTATGTAAACAGTCTTTTATCTTGGATGCGATTAATCGCGATTAATCGTTTGACGGCACTAAAATATTGCAACAAATTTGCAAGTTTTTGCCTGGATTAATCGCATCCAAAATAACAGTTTTTGTTTACATGATGTGTGCTGTGTGTATTTATGTGTATGTATATATATATATATATATATATATATATATATAAATACAAACACATACAGTATATACTTTACATACAAACAAATTTACATGTGTATATTTATATTCATATAATTTATATAAATATATTAAATACATTTTTAAAAACGATATACTGTATGTGTTTGTATATATATATATATATACACATAAATACACACAGCACACATCATGTAAACAAAAACTGTTATTTTGGATGCGATTAATCGTTTGACAGCACTAGATATTTTATAAATGATAAAAATGTTGCGAAATGACATTTCCATAACCAATGTTATGCAACTAAAACGTAATTAATTTCTCTCGTGATAAGTCATGGCGACAGATGTTGGTAGGTTTACGTATATCGCAGCGAATGCACAAGCCACGATTTTAAGTCGTAGGTTTAGCGCGGAGAGCCGCTTCTGAAACATCACGTGGCGCGGCTAATTTAAAAACAAGATTTGAGCCGTAATGCGCCGCAGATGTGTGCGCTGTAAAATAAATAAGGGGTTACGTATGAGGCGAGGCGCTCCTCGGTGCTTACAGTACATTAAATAACGATCATGGGACTTTTTTACGTGCGCAAAAAGCTGTTTCTATTGCGAGTTTGTTTTTAAATATTAGTTTTTCAAAACTGAAAATGCACCTCGTGCGAGCGTGTAAACTTTTTTCCAATAAATAGGAGTTTTCGCTAAATTGTGCGTATTCGCAATTTCAGTTTGCGCAATTTGTGTAGTAACTAATTACATGTAATGTGGATTATGTCATCTGATTAGTACTTGTAATCCAATTTTAAATACTTGTAATCAGACTACAGTTATATGATTACATGTTATTTTTATTGATTAATTCTCACTAATCATTAGTTTTTCATCTTTCATCCCCAGTTTGGGAAACGTTAATGTAATGTTTAATAACAATGAATGGAATATATTTTCTTTAATTTCAATATGGTACAAGATTATCCTAATGTGATAAATGAGTTAGGTTATAAGTAGTCTGATTATATCACCTATAATGTGTAACGTAACGGATTACGTTACTAAGTACGATTTGTGGTGTGATTTGTAATCCGTAGCTAATCTGTGTGTCGCTGTAGGGTCAGTGTGTGGGCAGCAGTAACGGTCACCGGCGGGACGAGGATGAGCCAAGCAGTGAGCTGGAGAGCGCCCTCATCAGGCTGGAGGAGGAACAGCAGAGGTGCGCCACTCGCTGAACTAACGCCGCACTGAATCTGCAGCGTGTGCTAAACGTGTTTGTGTGCGCAGGAGCAGCGGCCTATCCGCCGTCAACGCTATGCTACGGGAGCAGCTGGAACAGGTCGGACTGGCCAATGAGGCGCTCAGCCAGGACATCCGCAGACTCACAGCTGATTGGACCAAAGCCAGGGAGGAGCTAGAGCAGAGGGAGTCTGATTGGAGGAGAGAGGAGGAGGTGGGTGTGGCCGTCCGCATTAGTAGCTGCGTTGCCATTACAGATTTGCGCAAAACTTTAGCGATTATTTTATAAATGTTGATTAAAAAGTAATGTGAAATGATGGCGTTTCCATTAAACGATGCTATGCGACTAAAACGTAATTTGTTCCTGTTGCGATAAGTATTGGTCAGCAAGGATCCTAACACGATCAAGGCTCAGAAACGTAGTAAGGACATCGTTAAAATAATACCGTGTGTCTCAATCGGAATATTACGAAGCTACGAGAATACTTTTGTGCGCAAAATAAAATAACGACTTTATTCAACAATTAGTCTCCTCTATAGCGAGAGTATCACATACGTAAACAGTGTACGTACGCGGATACGTTGTTTACGTGCAGATCAAAGTGTAAACAATGTAAATAGCATATCCGCGTACATACATTGTTTACGTTGTAGTCTTTCTGCATTAAGTTGCCTTAACATTTTCTCAACTATTTAGTTTTTACAGTGAGGTTATAGTACATCGATAAATGATCATATGATTTTTTACGTACGCCATGTGACCTGTAATTTATTTTAGACCTTAACTAGCCTAATCATATGCTGCTTTCTTTAGACAACTAGTTAAGTTAGTAAACATGTATACATTTAGACCTTAACTAGCTTAATTATATGCTGCTTTCTTTAGACAACTAGTTAATTTTGTAAACATGTATACATTTAGACCTTAACTAGCCTAATCATATGCTGCTTTCTTTAGACAACTAGTTAAGTTAGTAAACATGTATAAAATTAGACATTAACTAGCCTAATCATATGCTGCTTTCTTAAGACAACTAGTTAAGTTAGTAAACATGTATACATTTAGACCTTAACTAGCCTAATCATATGCTGCTTTCTTAAGACAACTAGTTAAGTTAGTAAACATGTATACATTAGACAACTAGTTAAGTTAGTAAATGTGTATACAATTAGACCTTAACTAGCCTAATTATATGCTGCTTTCTTTAGACAACTAGTTAAGTTAGTAAACATGTATACATTTAGACCTTAACTAACCTATTTCAAATGCTTCTTTCTTTAGACCACTAGTTAATTTAGAAAACATGTATACATTTAGACCCTAACTAACCTATTTAAAATGCTTCTTTCTTTAGACAACTAGTTAAGTTAGTAAACATGTATACATTTAGACCTTAACTAACCTATTTAAAATGCTGATTTATTTAGACAACTAGTTAAGCTAGTAAACATGTATACATTTAGATCTGAAACAGCCTTAATATACAGGGCTCCCTTCAGACTAATTAGGTAAAATTAATTGTATTTAATTGTATATTTTATTATTATTATTATTTTTTAAATGGCAGTTTTGTGAAATATTGCTTTTTATAATTGTCTGAAAAAACACCTAATGCGAGCGTAAATTTTTTTTTGCGATATGTTGGCATTTTTGCGAAATTGACGCATTTCCATATTTTCAATTTGCGCGATTTGAAGGCTAATGTAAACACAGCTATTGAGACCCATTTGAAAAGTGGCAGAGTTTGACGCGGTGCGTTTGTTCAGTCTTTCCACAGCTACTTCAGCAGCGAGCACAGCCGTCTGCTAGCGCTCTGGAGGCAGGTGGTGGGCTTCCAAGAAACGTGTACGAGCTGAAGAGCGCCACAGAGAGGTCAGAGCGTGTCACTGCATCCATGCACACTCTTCTACAGCTGAGGCACGGTGAACACTGACGGCGTCTCTGTCTGTCTGTCCGTCAGGGATCTGTGCGAGGTGCGTAACGAGCTGGCGAGCACGGCGCAGAGCGTGCAGATGCAGTGCATGAGCGTCTGCGCAGATCTGCGCAGCCGTGAGGACGGGTCTGCGCTGATGCTGGAGAGAGAGACGGCTCAGCGACTGCAGCTGGAGCAGCAGCTCAGAGAGACGGTGACGGAGATGATGACCCTGCAGGCCAAGAGTGACTCGGAGAGAGCCGAGCTCAACACACGGTCCGTTACTGCACACAGCTACATGCTTACTAACTTAACTAGTGGTCTGAAGGAGCCCTGTAGATTGAGGCTGGTTCAGATCTAAATGTAAACATGTTTACTAAATTAACTAGTGGTCTGAAGGAGCCCTGTATATTGAGGCTGGTTCAGATCTAAATGTATACATGCTTACTAACAACTAGTGGTCTGAAGGAGCCCTGTAGATTGAGGCTGGTTCAGATCTAAATGTAAACATGTTTACTAAATTAACTAGTGGTCTGAAGGAGCCCTGTATATTGAGGCTGGTTCAGATCTAAATGTATACATGCTTACTAAATTAACTAGTGGTCTGAAGGAGCCCTGTAGATTGAGGCTGGTTCAGATCTAAATGTAAACACGTTTACTAAATTAACTAGTGGTCTGAAGGAGCCCTGTATATTGAGGCTGGTTCAGATCTAAATGTACACGTTTACTAAATTAACTAGTGGTCTGAAGGAGCCCTGTATATTGAGGCTGGTTCAGATCTAAATGTACACGTTTACTAAATTAACTAGTGGTCTGAAGGAGCCCTGAAGAATGGTGCTGTTTAAGGTCCAAATATATACATGTTTACTAACTTAGCTAGTTGTCTAAAGTAAGCAGCATATAATTAGGATAGTTAAGGTCTAAATGTATACATGTTTACTAAATTAACTAGTGGTCTGAAGGGAGCCCTGTATATTGAGGCTGGTTAAGGTCTAAATGTATACATGTTTACTAAATGAACTAGTACTCTCAAAGAAGAGGCCCCATATAATGAGGCTGATAGGGTCTTCATTTATACATTTACTAAATTAACTAGAACTCGAAAGGAAGCCCCTTATAATGAGGCTGGGTAAGGTGTAAATGTATACATGTCTACTAAATTAACTAGTACTCCTAGTAAAAACCCTTGTGTAATGAGGCTGCATAATGTCTAAATGAATGCACATTTCCTAAATTAACTAGTGATCTTAAGGGAGCCCTGAAGAATGGTGCTGGTTAAGCTCTAAATATATAGATGTTTACTAACTTAACTAGTTGTCGGAAGAAAGCCCTGTATAATCAGGCTGGTTAAGGTATAAATGTATACATGTATACATGTTTACCTTCTTAACTAGTTGTCTGAAGGAAGCCCTGTGTAATGAGGCTAGTTAAGGTCTTAATTTATACATTTACAAAATTAACTAGAATTATCTAGTACTCTGAAGGAAGCCCTGTGTAATGAGGCTAGTTAAGGTCTTTAATAATCTCAGTTTTGGACTAGTTAACCACCATTAGTTAGTGTCATTGAATGTTGCAAGTGCTGGTTAATGATTACATTGTTTAAAACGTGTGTGTGTGTGTGTGTGTGTGTGTGTGTGTGTGTGTGTGTCAGGCTTGTGGATGCAGTGAGAGAGCTGGAGCGTCTCAAAGCTCGTGTGGAGGACCGAGAACAGGAAGTCACAACACTCGACAGGAAACTACAGGTACACACACTCATCAGATTAGCATTTGTCTAATTCACATTATAATTTCTGCTGGTGAAGAACCGCCCACTTAGATTGGTAAAGCGACCACTCACAGATCAGACATAGCAACGTAAATGTGATGTGATGTGTGTGATGCCAGGATCAGAGGAGTCTTGAGGAGACTGAAGTTAATTCACTGAAGAAACACACTGCAGCACTGCAGAACACACTCCGAGACCTCACACAGGTACAGCGCACGCACGCACGCACACACACACACACACACACACACACACACACACACACACACTCTTTACTGTCACTGCTTCACTTATGTGTGTATTAATGTGTGTGTGTGTGTGTGTGTGTAGGTGGTGTTGTCTGACAGTGACGGTGTGGATGGAAACACTGAAGAGTCTCTGCTGCCGCTGCTGCACTCTTCGTCATCATCATCATCAGCCATCATCCCTGACAGCTGTCTGTCTGCACTGCTCTCCGCTCTGACCAGCAGACAGATCCAGCTACAGGTACACACACACACACACACACAGACACACACACACACACACACACACACACACACACACACACACACACACACACACACACACACAGACACAGACACACACGTAGACTCTCTCACACACACACACAGACACACACACACACACGCACACACACACGCACACACACACACACACAGACACACACACACACGCAGACTCTCTCACACACGCACACACTCAGACACACACACACACACACACACACACACACACACACACACTCAGACACACACACAGACAGACAGAAAGACGCACACTTACACTTCCGTCTGTGATCCGATGTCTATCAGTGTGTGTTTGTGTGCGCAGGAGCTGCGTGGGCGTCTGCATTCTGCGCAGTCTTCAGTGCAGCAGCTACGCAGGCAGCAGGTGGAGGCGGAGTCAGGCCGGCGGGAGGCGGAGCTCCGTTCGCAGACGCTGCAGGCCGAGAGAGACGAGGCTCAGAGAGAGAGAGAGAGCTCTGTGAGAGAGAGACACCGACTGAGACAGGAGAGAGACGCACTGAGCAGGTGAGACGCGTCACACAGCCTGTCATTCACACAGAGTCATGTGACCAGTGACCAGACCTGTCTGTCTCTGTGTCAGCGAGAAGGACGTGGCCGATAAGACTGCGCAGGCGGTGCAGACGCAGACGCAGCTGCTGCAGCTGGAGTGTGATAGACTGCAGCTCGCCGTCACGTCTGCGCAGAGAGAGCGCGATCACGAGCGAGAGGAGAGAGACGCCGCCGCGCTGGAGACAGACCGAGCCCGAGCCGAGACGGACCGAATGTGAGTCACGTTAAGTTCATTCAGTAGTTATGAAAAAATAACGCGATTCATATATGTTAACGCACTGGCTCCGCCCCCAGACCTGTACGCTTGGCCTATGGCCTAATTGAACTATGGCTTAATCCTGGTTTAACCCAAGCCCTGTCTGTGAAACTGGGCCTATGTGCAATAAAGTTTGTGTTAAATCAAATCAAATATTGCTTTCTAAAGTCTACTTGATACTTTCTCATTTAACACAATAATAGCTTTAAATAATTGCTTTTATTTAAATTAGTGGTGGGCCGTTATCGGCGTTAACGTGCTGCGTTAACGTGAGACTCTTATCGGCGATAAAACAAATATCGCCGTTAATCTATTCTCAAAGTTGGGTTGGGAGCTGGGTCTATACTACGCAAGCTATGATGACTTTCACCCTGATATTTTAGCGCGGATTGTGACGATGTCAAAAATTAAATAAATGGAAATTAATTATTCATCTGTCTTACAGTTGTTGGTCATCATTCACATGTGAAATCACTCTGTGATCATTATCTACCAATCTCATAAATGTCAATATTCTTCTACATGATCTAGAGTCATGTTTTACAATGATCGAATTAAGATGGTGACGTATTTAGCCCAGCCTTTTTCTTACCTTTATAAGACTGACGTGCATCACTTGCGCCAGGATGATGGCGGCAGCAGCCGGGAGGCATTGAGCATACCGGGCAGAGTTACTCTGTAAGACTTCCGTGGCGAGTTATTGTTTTATCCGCGGCAAAAGTGTGCATCGTCGGCGTTCTACTGTGATCGCTCTTCCCGGATAATGCAAAAGAAACTATCCTCGACAGTAGGTGACTAGCAGACCGTCGTTGAGACGCTGCAGGGAAACCCACGCGAGTTAATCGTTCCAAAACCGGAACTGGATCAACGGAGTGGGAGTCTCCAGCCTTGTGTACCCGTGCCTAAAGAGTCCCGGAAAAAGTGTACCAGACTATTAAGGAGGGAGTCGTGAGTACCAGTAAGACTGCTGTAGATGACTGTTTGACTTGACTGTTGACGGTTTTGGGTAGAGGAATTGATTTTCTTCTTGTTAATATTTTGACTTTGAACTATTTTGATGTGAACTGTTCACTGTTTGAACTAATACTTGGGTTGTGGACTATTTTTTTCCATCCTTTCTCTGTGCCTATTTTTTTGGCTGGACAATTTTGAACTGATTTTGGTCTTTGCTTGTTTTTTGTTTTCTCTTTACTCAAAAGGCTTTATTGGAGACTTGAAGTTGATAATTTTGTGTAATATACATATTTGAATGCAATTCTTGTGTCGTGTTGTGTGGAAGGGGTTGTGTTTTCTATTGAACAGCGCGTATTATTGGTATATTGCATTGATTGCTGGTAAAGAAAATAAGAACAGCCTCCTCTCATTAAGTTGTGGGTTTTGTGTAAGACTAATTTGACTACACAAGATCTTTGTACGTTTCCTTTTATTTACGACTCAAAATTAATGACAGAAACCCTGTCTGGCACCCTAGAAAACCAACGAAACTTAAACAAAGAGTATGGGAAACCGTTACATAAAAGTGGCGCCCGAACAGAGACTCTAATATTAAACTTGTGAGAGGGAACTGGCACTCAAACTAATTCTCCCTTCGTCCTTCAAAAAGGACTAAAACGCAACAACCACTTCTGCAAACAAACAAAATGGCTGCATTGCCGAACAAGTCTTGTCATGAAATGGAGGGGGATCAAAATCAAACCCCAACAGAGGTATTTCAAGAGGATCTTATGGATGTAATGCCTTTGGATCATGAGGGGCATAATCCCTTCTTCCTAGTTCTCTGGAAGGATTTCAGGCTCCTTCATCTCGTTATACTCTGCTGGATATGGACTTAACAGGAAGTTTGGATTTTAGACCCCCAATATCACCCATATCATCTTCCTCTCAGCCCTTAATTGGAGTAACGGGATGCATGGACACTCTGACACTGCAGCAATGGAGTGAAATGACCAGAAAACAATACCAGAGCCTGCAAGACACTTTTTTCACTGAAATTGGTCAGTTGAAATATGCAGTGGATACTTTCACTTTAAATGCGGATACTGCATCGGTGAAACAAACAGCAGAAGTAAAACAGCTTATGAGTAATCAGTTTGAACACTTCAGAAAAGAGTTTAATAACATGCTGCATTGGCGACTAAAGAACCATCATATAGAGGTATTGAAGGATTTTAATGCTGTCCTGGAACCAATGGCTAAGACTCTGAATCTCATTGAAAAGGCCACTGATCAATGTACTCATCAAATAAACACCTTTATTTCTCAGACGAGTTCAAATAGTAATTTACAGGATGAACTCCACCAGTGTACGCTAACATTTTCATAAGTTATCTCTGGACCTGGGAGCTCTTAAGTCATCACAGATGAGTTCAGTAAAAGCAAATGCTTCTGTGCAAACAAGTATGTCTCCATCCTCTTCTACTGTGGTGGAAGCTCCAGTGGTTAATACCAGATTACAGCAATTCCATTCAACCTTCCAATACGGACCGGGATTCTGCGTTTAATTCCACAAATGAATCTGTTACCGCTGAAGGTAGGGGCGTTTATGGGAAAACAGCCCATCAAAATCCAGTTTCCTTGCTTTGGACGATTAGGACGACTGCGATGATCCTTTAAACTTTCTGGAGAAATGTTATGATTTTATGGCTCTCCACCCCCTTTCAGATGAAGAATTAATAGCAACCCTCAGGAATGTGCTCCATGGAACCGCTAGAGACTGGTGGGATGTTGCTCGACTTGAAACAACCACTTGGCAGGAGTTTGAATCTAAGTTTCTTGCTGCTTTCTTATCAGAAGACTATGAGGATGAGTTAGCGGAGAGAGTAAGAACACGTGTACAGCAAGAAGGTGAGAGCATAAGAGATTTTGCTTACATGTACCGAGCTCTGTGTAAACGCTGGAAGCCACACATTGCAGAGGATGAAGTCATTAAGCTGATCTTGAAGAACATTAATCCTCAGATGGCAAGTCAACTTCGAAGTAATGGAGTTACTTCTGTTGACACTTTAGTCCGTCTTGGGCAACAGCTGGAAAAAGACAGGGAAAACCAGCTACAATATGAACAACGGAAAAAACCTTGGAAACTTACAGTAACTAGTCCTGTTTTTGTTCAGGGCAATAACCCAGTAACGACTCCAGCACAGGACTCTAAAGCTCCCTTCTGTTGGCGGTGTAAGGGCCCTCATTCTCCGGCTTCTTGTCCTCAGAGTGGAAAGAACAAAAATTATAAAGGTCAGCAAAGTTCAAATCCTGTTAAAGGGAACCAGGGCAACCATCCTACTGTCAATGCAGTCACTCATATGGAGTCTGTATGCTCACCTCCTCATCCTTTGTATTCATCTCTACCATCGCAGTTGATCGTTCCTGTAAACATTGACTCTTGGCAAGGCCAGGCTTTGGTTGATACAGGATCCTCATATACACTGTTAAATGAGAAATTGTGGATAACCATGGGTTATCAGACTCAACAGCTTAGACCTTGGACTGAGGGTCCTATTTATCTTGCTGATGGAGGAGCCCGACAACCCTTAGGATGGGGTGAAGTACAATTAAAAGTGCAAACTTTAATTATCACTTCACCTGTGGTTGTCCTTGCCCCACAGATGCTTGCCTTTCCTGTTGTGTTGGGTTTAGACTATATTTTCTTCAGTGGGCTGCAAATGGACATCCGGAACAATGTCTACTGGTTTCAGCCCAATCAAACATATTGTTTTCTTAAAAATGATGCTCACTTCCATGATTGGGATAATTCTTCCCCTCTTGCTCTCTTTTCTGCTCTTCCCCCTGCTACATTAACTAAAGAATCAAACCATCTTCATGTAGCATGCCAAAACACCTGCCTGGAAGAAGGAGGAAAAGAACGTTTCCTAACACTACTCAAACAGAACGCTGGTGTTTGCACAGATGTTTTGGGCAAAACAAATGTTTTGACTCACCGAATTTATATTACTCAAGCTGTTCCTATAAAACAAAAGCCTTACCGTGTTTCTCCTACGAAACAGAAGATTATCCAACAGCTCATTGATGAGATGTTAGCTGCTGATGTTATAGAGCCTTCCTCATCAGCATGGGCCTCCCCGGTCGTACTGATCCCTAAGAAAACTGGTGGATACCGTTTCTGTGTGGACTATCGGAAGGTAAATTCAGTCTCTCAATCAGATGCCTATCCGCTTCCTACAATCCAAGAAATTCTTGAGTCTTTAAGTGGTGCTGTCGTTTTTTCCACCCTTGACCTGAACAGTGGATATTGGCAGGTTCGAATGGAAGAGGACAGTCAGGATAAAACTGCCTTCACCTGCGGTCAGGGGCTATTTCATTTTAAGGTCATGGCTTTTGGCCTCAAAAATGCTCCAGCCACCTTTCAACGGTTGATGGAGAGAGTCCTGGGAGAGTTACAGGGAAAGAACTGTTTCGCCTATTTAGACGATATAATTATCTATTCTCCATCAATGGAACAGCACTTCCAGGACATCCAGGCTGTTTTGAATAAATTGAAAGAGGCTCACCTGACTGTTAACATGAAGAAAACGCATTTCTTTCGTACCTCTCTGAAGTTTCTCGGCCACATTGTGACTGCTACAGGAATCAAGGCAGATCCAGAAAAAACTAGAGCAGTCCAAGAATTTCCTGTGCCAAAGAACATCAAGGAAGTCCAGAGATTTTTAGGAATGGCTGGTTGGTATCATAGGTTTGTTCCACACTTTTCTCAAGTGGCTGAACCTCTTAATGCCTTAAAGAGAAAAGGTGCTAAATTCCTTTGGACTTCCCAATGTCAAGCTTCCTTTCAGGCTCTGAAACTACTCCTTGTGTCTTCACCTGTGTTGGGACATCCTAATTTAAAATTGCCCGTTCATCGTCTACACTGATGCCAGTGAGGTTGGCTTAGGAGCTGTCCTGGTGCAGCAAACAGGACTGGGCACCGAGGAGGTCTTGGCATTTGCCAGTCGTGAATTCGCAGAAAGGAATTACACCACCACGGAGCAGGAATGTTTGGCAGTCGTATGGGCCCTCGAGAAATGGAGGTACTACTTGGATGGAAAATTCTTCACCGTCATCACTGATCACTCTTCCTTAATGTGGGTTTTTAAAACCCAGAAACCTAATACTCGTCTAATTCGGTGGGCCCTCAGACTCCAGGAATTCAACTTTACTGTGGAGTACAGGAAGGGGAAGTATAATACGGTTCCTGATGCTCTGTCCCGAGCCCCTGTGGACATTAATGAACATGGCCTCCTGACTTGCTCCACCGCTCTATCCCTGAAGTCAAAAGGGAAATCTGAGGCTATGGAAGATCTGCCAATCACCGACTATGACATCTGGAAAGCACAGCAGACAGATCCTGATATTCATCATCTGTATGAACAAATGGTAGAATCAGGAGAAATCCCTGTTAATTCTTCTGTAAAATTTTCCATATTAGAGGACAAGGTCTACAGAGTTGTCCAGTTTCCACACAAAATTGTGTACCAAGTATACATACCAAAAACTCTCCGATCTCAAATACTCCAGTCTCTTCACGAAGACCCTCTTGCTGGTCATCTTGGTAGATTCAAGACTTTCAAAAGATTGCAAGTTTTGGTATACTGGCCTAACTTGAACCAAGATGTCAAAGAGTTTGTACAAAACTGTCCTATTTGTCAGCGTTACAAACCTGAATGTCGTCGACTCCCCGGCCCTTTGCAGCAAACCATTGTACAACGACCGTGGGAAATGCTGGGAGTGGATTTGATGGGTCCATTTCCCCGGAGCTCATCTGGGAATGTATTCCTGCTAGTTTTTGTGGACTATTATTCTAGATGGGTGGAGCTCTTCAGCTTGCGCAAAGCCACATCTGAGACTGTCTCACAGATACTCATCAGAGAAGTTCTTACCCGATGGGGGGTCCCGGATTATATCTTGTCTGATCGGGGATCACAGTTTACCTCCTCTGTGTTCCAGGAACTCTGTAAGAATTGGAACATCATACACAAAATGACAACTGCATATCATCCGCAGACAAATCTCACTGAAAGGATTAACCGTACACTCAAAACAATGGTGGCCTCGTACGTCAGTGACAATCATAAACATTGGGACAAATTCCTACCAGAGTTCAGGTTTGCCCTTAATTCTGCCGTCCATGAGTCCACAGGAGTAACACCAGCAGAGTTAAACCTCAATCGCTCACTCAGAGGACCCCTAGATGTGCTGTTACAACCCCGAGATGTTTCTCCTGAAGAGTCTTGCTATGACAAATTGAAAGAATTAAATCAAATGAAAGAGTACGTTGAGAAGAGACTATATACAGCTCGAAAACGTCAAAAACGCAACTATGACAAAAATCGGAGAGAAGTTGTGTTTGAGGAGAGGGACAGAGTCTGGATGCGCACTCACCCTTATTCCAAGGCAGAGAAGTTTTTTTCTGCCAAAATTGCTCCAAAATGGCAAGGGCCTTACAGGATAGTCCAAAGGTTGGGACCTTTGAACTATGAAATCGTCCTGGAGGACAATGGAGAAGATAAAAGAGTGGTACACGTTTCCAGGCTAAAACCCTGCTTTCCTTCTGCAAAGGAACTTGAAGCCCAACAACAACGTCAATTATTACATTGTTTTAATGAAGACAGTGATGAGGAAGAGTTTCTTGGATTTACTGAGGAAAACATGTGAATACATCTGATTTGACGCCTTTCCCTAAAGGCCGGCTTTTCTTAAGGAGGGAGGAGTGTGTGATGTCAAAATTAAAATAAATGGAAATTAATTATTCATCTGTCTTACAGTTGTTGGTCATCATTCACATGTGAAATCACTCTGTGATCATTATCTACCAATCTCATAAATGTCAATATTCTTCTACATGATCTAGAGTCATGTTTTACAATGATCGAATTAAGATGGTGACGTATTTAGCCCAGCCTTTTCTTACCTTTATAAGACTGACGTGCATCACTTGCGCCAGGATGATGGCGGCAGCAGCCGGGAGGCATTGAGCATACCGGGCAGAGTTACTCTGTAAAACTTCCGTGGCGAGTTATTGTTTTATCCATGGCAAATGCATCGTCGGCGTTCTACTGTGATCGCTCTTCCCGGATAATGCAAAAGAAACTATCCTCGACAGTAGGTGACTAGCAGACCGTCGTTGAGGACGCTGCAGGAAACCCACGCAGCGAGTTAATCGTTCCAAAACCGGAACTGGATCAACGGAGTGGGAGTCTCCAGCCTTGTGTACCCGTGCCTAAAGAGTCCCGGAAAAAGTGTACCAGACTATTAAGGAGGAGTCGTGAGTACCAGTAAGACTGCTGTAGATGACTGTTTGACTTGACTGTTGACGGTTTTGGGTAGAGGAATTGATTTTCTTCTTGTTAATATTTTGACTTTGAACTATTTTGATGTGAACTGTTCACTGTTTGAACTAATACTTGGGTTGTGGACTATTTTTTTCCATCCTTTCTCTGTGCCTATTTTTTTGGCTGGACAATTTTGAACTGATTTTGGTCTTTGCTTGTTTTTGGTTTTCTCTTTACTCAAAAGGCTTTATTGGAGACTTGAAGTTGATAATTTTGTGTAATATACATATTTGAATGCAATTCTTGTGTCGTGTTGTGTGGAAGGGGTTGTGTTTTCTATTGAACAGCGCGTATTATTGGTATATTGCATTGATTGCTGGTAAAGAAAATAAGAACAGCCTCCTCTCATTAAGTTGTGGGTTTTGTGTAAGACTAATTTGACTACACAAGATCTTTGTACGTTTCCTTTTATTTACGACTCAAAATTAATGACAGAAACCCTGTCTGGCACCCTAGAAAACCAACGAAACTTAAACAAAGAGTATGGGAAACCGTTACAGGATGTATACCTAGCCGAATTGCACTGTAGGGGGCGAGAACGAGTCTTCGAACTAGAGGCTCGCAGTCCGTGATGGACAGATTGTTAACGGCTGGTCTATGTGGTAATACAATCGGGCAGGACATCCAAACGCTCATCTATCATTCATCAACCTCAAATATGGCTTTTCATCTGAAAGATGTATGTAGTAACAACTTTACATGGCCGCTCAATATGATGTTAACCTAGAGAAATGTGCGCTATTGAAGTGTTTGTGTGGAGCGTTTGCTGCAGGACAGGCTCCGGTGCTCACTTGCTCTTAAAATCTCCGTCATTCTTGGTCATACAGATAAAAGTAGCCTAATACATCTTTCGAATCTGTAAAGACTCTCGTTTATTGTGTGCACTCAGAATAACAACGAAGCGTTGCGCTTTTAAGCAAACAGGATGCGCTTTAGGTCTCATGTGAACTTGAGCGAGAAACTTGAAACTCCGTCTTTGAAAAATATATCTATAGAGTGAAATGTCTAAAAATAAAAATAGAAGGCGTGTGTGTTAGCATGGATGATTTACATGAAATTTAATCTGTGCAACACTGTGCATAAGATGGCTTTCAGTTCAATATAATAACAAAAAGCGACATTTTGGGTTTTATTCAACTAATAAGGTGGGCATGCTGTGATCTGTACTATATTTTTACTGTAATTGACAGTTATCGGCAAAAAACAAAAACAACAACACGGGAGTGGGAGGGAATGGGAGTCATTCTTCCGGGGTGGAGCAGGATTTTCCTCCAGTTTTTAGGTGGGATTGGGACGGGAAGAGATTAAAGTTTGTGATGCATTTTGGAAACAGGAGATGAGCCCCTGGTCTAATCGCCACCTGGCTTGAGAAACCCGTTCTCAAAGACTTACTTTTAGTCATTATTTGGGTAGCACACATATTCTGAATGCCTTGAGCAGAATTCAAATGAGTCATTTTAATCTAGATTAAAAAAATTAATCTATGCCCACCTCTAATATAAATACAAAATTTGACGATTAATTAATCGCCACACCATGTATTTTATTAGATTACAATTTTGAAGTAGTCTGAACGAAGTGCGAGTGTGTGGCGTGTTACTGACGTGTGTGTGTGTGTGTGTGTGTGTGTGTGTGTCAGTCAGCAGATGTGGGAGGAGTGTGAGCGGCGCGCGTCTTCGCTGCGTGCTGAACTAGCGGCTCTGAGGGAGTCTCTCCAGCAGGGGGACACAGACCGACAGATGGTGGAGACCGAGAACAGACAGCTGAGCGACGCACTCAACAGGGTCAGACACACACACACACACACGCTCACTCACTCACTCACTCACTCACTCACTCACTCACACACACACTCTTACGTACACACGCACACACACTCACACACACACACACACACACACACGCTCACTCACTCACTCACTCACTCACTCACTCACTCACACACACACACACACACACACACATCACACACACGCACGCACGCACGCACGCACGCACACACTCTCACACACTCACGCACTCTTACGCACGCACGCACGCATGCACACACACACAGACACAGACACACACTCGCACGCACACACACTCACTCACGCACGCACGCACACTTACTCACTCACTCACTTACTCACTCACTCACTCACTCGCACGCACGCACGCACACACTTACACACTCACTCACACACACCACTCACTCACTCGCTCGCTCGCACGCACGCACACACACACAGTCTCACACACAGTCACTCACACACACACAGATCAGTACACACACACACACAAACACACATACACACAGATCAGTACGAACATGCGCACACACACACACACTTGCACGCACGCTCGCACGCACGCACGCACACTTACTCACTCACTCACACACAGAGACACACACACACTCGCACGCACACACACCAGGGGTGCAAACCTTTTGATCTGTGTGTGTGTGTGTGTGTGTGTGTGTGTGTGTATACTGATGTGTGTGTGTGTGTGTGTGTGTGTGTGTGTGTGTGTGTGTGTGTGTGTGTGTGTGTGTGTGTGTGTGTGTGTGTGTGTTCTGATCTGTGAGTGTGTGTGTGTGTGTGTGTGTGTGTGTGTGTGTGTGTGTTCGTGTGTACTGATCTGTGTGTGACTGTGTGTACTGATCTGTGTGTGTTCGTGTGTGTGTGTGTACTGATGTGTGTGTGTGTGTGTGTGTGTGTGTGCAGAGCGGGAGCAGTCATACTGAACTCTCTCTAGTTCTCACCAAGCTTCACTCGGAGGAGTCGTCACTCAGAGATTCTCTCGTTAAGATGAGCAACATTAACGAGAGTCTGGCGCAGGACAAGTCTGACCTCAACAGCCTCATCGTACAGGTGCTAAACAACACAATCACACACTTATACCTTTAAAAAAACATAAATGTAACAAAATGAACCAATGCTATTGGTGGATGGAATGATTGACAGCTGGAGGAGGAGAAGAATGTGCTGCTGTCTCAGAGAAGAGAAGCGGAGCAGGAGAAGCTGACCGTCAGAGACGAGCTGATCCGCTCCGAGCAGGACCGACTGGAGCTGGACGCTGTCCGTCTCGCTCTCCACCAATCACTGCAGGAGTCTGAGCTGGCCAGGGCGGGGCTGGAGGCGGAGCTTCAGTCGCTGCGGGCCGACAGAGCCAGACTCCAGGACAGAATCACACAGCTGATTGGTGAAGTGGGCGGTTTGGAGGCGGAGCTCGGCTCTGCCTGCGGTGAGGTAGACAGGCAGAGCTTGGCTCTCGAGGAGGCGGTGCGCGGGAGGGCGGAGCTTGTGCGAGAGAGGGCGGGGCTTGTAGTTCAGCTGACGGCGTCGGAGAGAGAGAACGCCAGCCTGACGGAGGAGCTCGCCGCTTTCAGGTGAGACAAACATGTCTGTGTCGTGATGTTAGTGTGTTCATACATGCACAGTAACGCTGAGCGTCTGCAGGACGGAGCGCGAGACTCTGGAGACGAGTCTGTTCGAGCTGCAGCAGCAGATAAATCAGATCGAGTCTCGACGCCAGCAGCTGGAGTCAGAGAACCAGAACCTGAGGCTGCGCTGACAGCATGATGGGTAAATCAGAGAATTTGGACAATTTCACTTGTTTTATTTTACAATTAGCCTTGTTGTGACGTTGAGTTTGTCTGTGAGTTTAGCGGAGCTGAAGCGTTTGCGCGCTGAAAGAGAGACGCTTCTGTCTCAGAGCGAGAACGAGAAGGAGACGCTGAGAGACGCACTGGCGGCCGCAAACACGAGGCGCAGAGATCTCTGCGTACTGCGCTGTCTGACCACCAGGAGGAGCTGGAGAGACTGACACATCAGACGGTCATTACACACGGGTTCACTGTCCAATACTGTACAGCTGCACACACACACACATGCACTCACACACACACACACACACACGCTCACATACTCACACTCACACACACACACACACACACACTTACACTCATACATGCTCTCACAAACACACACGCTCACACACTCACTCACACACACACACACACACACACTCATACACACACAGACACACACACTCACACGCACTCACACACACACACACACACACACACACACACACACACACACACACACACACACACACACACACACACGCCACACTCACACACACACTCACTCATACATGCTCTCACAAACACTCACACGCACTCACACACACACACACGCCACACACACACACACACACACACGCTCACTCACACACACGCTCTCACACACACACGCACGCTCACACACACTCACTCTCTTTCTCTCTCTCACACACACACACACTCACACACACACACACACGCTCACACAAACACACAAAAAAAACTAAATACGTGTAAATAATTTCAAAATATATAATGTGTTTGTATTTTTATATACATAAATATACACAGTACACACAAATATTATGTAAACAAAAACTTTTATTTTACATGCGATTAATCATTAATCATCGTTTCACAGCACTAGAATTTAGTACTAGTAACTAGTAAGTGACTCGTGTTTGAGGCGCACTCTCGTGATAATCATGTGACCCCTGCAGGAGGCGGTCCGCTGCAGTCTGGAGGCGGAGCAGGAGGCGGAGCTACGCAGCGCTCGGGAACTCCTGGAGGAGCAGATGACGCGTCTGGAGAAAGAGCGCGACGAGCTTCAGGAGGAGCTGCGTTCCCTGCAGCGCGACCGAGACCGGAGTCTGCTGCAGGCCGAGACCGACAAACAGCAGGTGAGGCTCAGCGCCGGAGGCTCAGGTGCGTCCGTGTGGCTTCTGTCCTAACCGCCTGACGCCGTGTGCAGGCGCTGTCCATGAAGGAGGCGGAGAAGACGGTTCTGTCGGAGAAGCTGAGCGCCCTACAGGCGGAGCTGAGCACTGCAGCGCTGGAGCTGGAGCGACTGACCCGAGAGACGGCGCTGATCCGAGACCAGGAGCGGGTCAGAAACCAGCGGCACTGCGGCATGCTTCAAACAGCAGCTGCGTTTCCAAGGAATTTACTCCACATTATTTCAGATTATTCTCGGAATCGTGAGATATAAACTCGGTTATAAGAAGCCAAGGCTGGATTGACTGCGCGAAAAAAGTCAGAACTGTGAGATACTCCAGATTCAGAGGAAAAGAGTCAGAATTAGTTGATTTAAACTCAAACAATTCAGAATTGTGAGAAAAAAATTGAGAAAGTCATAATTACTGTACGAGACAAATTCAGAATGACGAAATAAAAACTCAGTCATAATTACTGTACGAGACGAAAATAAAAAAATTCAGAATGACGAAATAAAAAGTCAAAAAAATCAAAGTTGTGAGAAAAAAATTGAGAAAGTCATAATTACTGTACGAGACGACAATTCAAAAATTCAGAATGACAAAATAAAAACAAAAACAAGTCAAAGTTGCGAGAATTTTTTTTTTTTTAAGTCATAATTACTGTACGAGATTAAAATTCTAAAAAGTCAGAATTACCTTTTTTAATTCTGTGACTGTTTCTGAAAAAAACTGAATTGTGAGATTTAACTCTAAATTGTGAGAAAACAATCAGAATGAGATGTGCCTGTTTTTTACAGTTAAACTCCAACAAAAGTCAAAACTGCGAGATATAAACTGATCTCTAAAGCGACGGATATACAGTCGCTATTGCAAGAATAATATTTTTAATTTGCTCCATTAGTGAATAAAGCCTCTTTCATCCCACGTCAATCCTCTGAATCTGACGTAAAGTATTAAAATAATAACAATAGGAGTTGTTTAACACAGAGCGCGCGCACGTTATAAATGTCTTGCATCTTTATGAAACGCAGTAACATGCTGCCATGTGATCTTACGTAATTATACTAATCATTCAGTGAGGAAACGCATGCATTTTTTCAGATTTGTTGGCGTTATTTATTGCAGTATCGTGGATGGAAACACAGCTATTGTGTGTATGCCTGTTGGTTTATAATGGAAGTGTGTGTTGGGTAATCTGAAGATGATGTGTGTGTTATACACTGAGTGTTAATCTGCCTCTAGGCTGCGGTTGCGTCTCTAAACGCAGAAGTGCAGGAGCTGCGCAGCGACCTGCAGGACGCAGCCGGTGCATACGGCCGGGAGCTGCGCAGACGGCAGGAGAGCTGCGCAGACCTGCAGACGCGAGCAGACACGGCGCTCAGAGAGGTGTGTGTTTCATACGCCAGCGTGCCTGAAGAGTAACACACCGCGCATGTGTAATTGTGCTCTTCCTCCTGTAGCTGGAGGAGTGTCGCGCGCTGCTGTCGGCTAGCGAGGAGAGCCGCGACAGCGCCAGACGAGAGATACTGGAGATGGAGAAACGCTCGTGCCAGATACGGGACGTGGGGGAGGGGCACAGGCGAGAGGGGGCGGAGCTACGGCACTCCCTCTGTGATGTCACCAAGGAGAGGGACACTCTCAGCCAATCAAACGCGCAGCTGAGGGAAGCGCTGAGAGCGGCAGAGAGCGAGAGAATCAGGTGACCACGGAGGGATAAAGAACGTTTATTTGTTGTGGTGCTGAAATGGAAAAAAAAGAGAATTGCAGAAAGCAAATTCTGTAAAAAAAAAAAAAAAAATCTGATTTACGAGATGAAAACTCCGAGTCAAAATTATGAAATAAACTCAGAAAACTAAAACATTTTAGTCAAAATTATGAAATGAAAATTTGAAAAGTCAGAATTATGAGATAAAAAAAATCTGGATTACGAGATAAAAGTCAGAAATATGAGATAAAATTGAGAAAATAACTGAATTACGAGATGAAAACTCAGCAAAGTCAGAATTATGTAATCAAAACTCAAAAAAATAAAATCAGAATTATGAAATGAAAATGTAAAAGTCAGAATTATGAGATACACACGCTCGTGTGTGTGTGTGTTCAGCGTGAAGCGTGAGTGCGAGGAGAAGGAGCAGAGACTGTCTCTGCTGGAGGAGAGTCTGGCGTCTGCGCAGAAGGAGGGGTCAGATCTGCGCAGCTGTCTGCGTGAGGTGGAGAGATCCAGACTGGAGGCGCGCAGGGAGCTGCAGGAGCTGCGCAGACAGGTCAGACTGAAGCACCGTGAACATACACACACACACACACGCTCACACAAACACACGCTCACACAAACACACGCTCACACAAACACACGCTCACACAAACACACGCTCACACAAACACACGCACACAAACACACGCTCACACAAACACACGCTCACACAAACACACGCTCACACAAACACGCGCACACACACGCTCATGCAAACACTAACGCACACACGCACACTCACTCACACACACTCACACTCACACAAACACTCACTCTCTCACTCACACACACACACACACACACACACTCTCTATTTCTCTCTCTCTCTCTCTCTCACACTCTCTCACACACACACACACACACACACTCTCTCACACTCTCACACACACACACACACACACACACACACACTCACACACACACACACACACACACACACTCACACACACACACACACACACACACACACACACTCACACACACACACACACACTCTCACACACACACACACACACTCTCTCACACACACACACACACACACACACACACACACACACACACATATCTCACACACACACACACACACACACACACACATCACACACACACACACTACACACACACACACTCTCTCATCACACTCACACACACACACACACACACACACACACACTCTCACACACACACACACACACACTCACTCTCACACACACGCTCACACACTACACTCTCTCACACACACACACACACACATCACACACACACACACACACATCTCACACACACACACACACACACACACTATACACACACACACACACACACACACACACATCTCACACACTCTCACACACACACACACACACACACACACACACACACACACACACACACACACACACACACACACACACACTCTCTCACACACATCTACACTTCTCACACACACACACACACACACACACTCTCACACACACACACACACACTCTCACACACACACTCTCACACTCTCACACACACACACACACACACACACACACATCTCTCACACACACACTCTCTCTCACACACACACACACACACACACACACACCTCTCACACACACACACACACACACACTCACAGCGAGCGTCTGACGTGTGTCTCTCTGTCGTCAGGTGAAGCTTCTGGACGTGGAGCGCGAGCAGAAGACCAAGCAGCTGTGTGAACTGCAGACGCGTCTGTCGCTGGACGAGCAGAAAGATGAGGAGCGCGCCAGAGAACTGATCTCGCTCAAACAGAGACTCGCCGAGACCGAAGCCAGCAGAAACTCTCTTCAGAAAGAGGTGAGAGCTCTGCACATCACGGGAGGAATGATGTCATCTGATTCATGCAACGCCCTTTTAGTGCCACGTTTAAAAAGATACGATTACGAGATTCGAAGAGAAGTCGTAATATTCTGCGAAAAAAAATAATACAAATTATGAGAATAGAGTCAATACGAGAATAAAGTCTATATATTTTGAGAAAATTTTAAAATTACGAGAATAAAGTCGAAATATTTTGAGAATTGAAGTCAAAGTGAGGAGAATACATTCATAGCAATACGAGAAAAAACATCTAAATATTAAGAGAATAAATTCGTAGCAATACGTAGAATAAAGTTGAAATATTATGATTATGAGAATAAAGTAACAATACGAGAATAGTGGAAATATTTTGAGAATAAAATTGAAATTACGAGAAATTGCTATGACCTTATTCTCGTAATTTGTACCTTTTTCTCATATTTAAACTTTTTTCTCATATTTCAACTTTATTCTCGTAGTTTTTACTTTTTTCTCATATTTCAACTTTATTCTCGTAGTTTTTACTTTTTTTCATATTTCAACTTTATTCTCGTAGTTTTACTTTTTCTCATATTTCAACTTTATTCTCGTAATTTCAACTTTTTTCTCGAAACATTGACTTTTTTCTCATAATATTTTGACTTCATTCTCATATTGCTGTTTTTTCCTCGTAATATTACGACTTGAATCTCTTAAATTTGAATTATCAATTTTTTTTACGTGGCACTAAAATGGCGTCGTAGATTTATGTTAATGTAATAATCATTTAGTGGAGGTATGGGGAAAAAAATAGTGAAATTCCAGTCTAGTTTCAGCTGCATCTATCAACTCGTATTAAATTGTACAAGTATATAAAATATAATGTTTGACCTCCGTCTGTCTGTCTGTCTGTAGCTGTGCTCTCTACAGCGGCGTCTGAGCGACAGCGAGTCGTGTTGGCACAGTCGCGAGCGAGAGTTAGCGTCGCAGCTGCAGGAGGCTCGCGGCTGCGAGAAGAAGCTTCAGGACGAGGCACGTAACCTCTCGGTGCGCGCTCAGTCGGCCTGTGACGCGTCTGCGCAGACGCAGCTGCAGCTGAGCGAGGCGCAGGGCCGTCTGGCTGCGACGGAGGCGGAGCTATCACGAGCAGAGGCGGGCCGCAGGGATCTGGAGTTCAGACTGTGCAGTCTGCAGTCGGCGCTCACGCGGACACTGGGCATCGGGGCCAGTGGGCGGAGCAGCAGCAGGGGGCGGAGCCCAGCAGGCTCCTCCCCTTCTTCGCTGACCTCAGGGATGATGTCTCGCCACCGGAGCGTGTCTCCGCTGCACTGCTCGCTATCGCCACTCAAAGGTCAGATTCGGTTTGAAGGAAGTCTGTGGACTGGAGTGGAAGCTCTGTGTTTGATTTCTCTTCTCTCTGTCAGACGTGGCAGGTAACGTGACTCCTGATAACACCGTGGTGTTGTGTCCGGTATCTCCAGAGAGGACAGACACCCCGCTGCCTGTCGCCCCGCCGGAGCTGGACCCGGAGACCCTGCGCAGCGGCCTCAGAGACTTCATACAGGAGCTGCGCGAGGCTCAGAGAGACCGAGTAACACGCTAAACTCACATCTGTTCACACCAACAGCCATAGCTATAACCAGAATTAACATGACGGCTATATCAATAACTAGAACTGTTACGACAACTATAACGATAGCCAACTCGTTCTTCCCACTGGTCACTGTTTTCCGACTAACACTTTTTGATAGTGTGGACAGAGTTATAAAACGATGATGTGAATGTGTGCAGGACGAGGCGCGGGGTCACCTGGGGTCACTGCAGAGAGAACTGGAGGAAGTGATGGGAGAGAGAGACTCCGCCCACCAGCGTCTCATTCAGCTACACAGCACACTACAGGAGTGCCAAGAGGGTAACCTCCACTGCGCTTATATACAGCGAATCATGACAGACACCAGACATTTAAGGGTGTTTTTTGCTTTATAAACAGTGTTGGGGAACGTTACTTTTAAAAGTGTAGGGTTACCCTAAACACCTCAATCGCTTAATCTGAGACATCTAGTCTTTACGACACAATGGTGGACATGGCTCAGCTCAGGGGGCGTGGCTAAGGTAAGACAGACATGTCAATCAACTATCGTGGGAGGGGCCTGTACAGAACTACATCATTCTGAATCTCAGAACAGCCTGATTTGAGAAAGAGGATTTTAAAATAGATTAAAAAAACACTGGGGGGATTTTTATCATATAGGATGGATGTGTACACACACTTCAAACACACATTAATGTTCAAACAACTTGAAAAGTGAATTTAGCATCCGATGACCCCTTTAATAATGTAATCTGATTGTGTAACTCGTTACTTGTATGTTTATAAAGTAAATAGGGAGTGTGTGTCAGATTCAGCTGGTTTCTGGAGGCGTTGATTGTGTTGTGTGTGTGTGTGTGTGTGTGTGTGTATAAGCGTACGGTGGATGAGAAGCTGTCGGCGACTCAAGCTCTGCTGACGCAGCATGAAGAGTCTCTGCGGAGAGCAGACCGAGACCGACGAGCGCTTAACGAGCGAATCAAAGAGCTGGAGAGACTTTCGCTGAACACCGAGACTGAGCGCAAGCGTGTGGAGGTGCGTCTTATTCTATCTCAACTAACGCCATCTAGGGATGAGTGTAGTATCGATCCTGAAGCAGCAAAACATCACATTGTTTGACTAAAGTGACCGTAGTTTAACTATAGTATTTGTAGATTAAGTTAACATGTTTTTTGTGTAAACAAAAATATAACCTAATAAGTTACAATTAATGAATGTTAAATTGTGCATTTAAAATGAAGTGTGTATCATTATCCATTTTACTCTTAATACATTTCATAATTTAAAAGTATCTGTACCGATATCGACGATACTGGGCTTCAAAAGTATTGGTATCGTATAGGGGTGCGCTAATCCGATATTCAGTATCGGTATCGGTTCCGATATTGGTATTTTATGCCGGAACAGGTATCGGTCGGTTGTCTATATGTAGTAGATTGTGTGTAACACAAAAAAAGTAATGATCAGGTAACACACACTGCGATGATATCGTATCGGTATCGGTAGATACTCAGAGTTTTTGGTATCGAATCGGGATCTGTTCTTTAAAGTGGTATCGAGCCTAGTATCGTATCGAAAACTAAATAAGTGCCCATCCCTAAAGTAATTTAGCTCTCAGACTAGCTCTAACACAGTGATTTTGTTTAATTAATTAAAATAAATGTTTGCATATAATATGCATTGAATTGGACGAATACCTATGTTAGCGAATAATTGTGTAGGATGGAACTATTTTCCTGCGCATCTGAACACGCGCAATTTATTTATATTGTAGCCTACGTAGTTTGTTTTATTTTAATTGAACGTTAAAAGTTCATATAGATCTTGTTCTATTCTGTAATGTTAATTTAATCAACCTGTCAGAATAATATTATGCATGCAACAGTTTGTCAATGGCAGCCCCTTATGAAAGTTCAACTATAGTATTAATAAAGTAAACTTATTTTAAACAAAAATATAACCTATGTTGCAATTAATGAATGTTAAACTGTGCATTTCAAATATGAAGTTAAGTGATCATAAAGATATCATTACCCATTTTACTCTTAGTAATTTAATAAATGTTATAGTTTAGAAGTATCGTATCGGTATTGGTACCGATATCGACGATACTGGCCTTTAACCTCTTAAGACCAGAGAAAAAAGTTTTTGGAAAACATTCGTTTTTTTCATGTCTTTACATTGTTTAGAGCATTAAAAATAATGTAGAAAAATTAAAAATGATATTTAATTCATACGTTATGTGCTATGTCCTCGGTAGATGACATCGGGACTCAATTTCTTTAAAAAATATAAAAAGATATGAATGAACATGCATAGGCAAAAACAATAGATTTTTAAATCACAATACATTTTTAGTTTAAGATTTTTTTACCAAACTTTGTATGAAGATGATTCTGAACCATTAACGGGTTTTCTCATAATATACAATGTATCTATAAACTAAATATAATTTGTATGTGTTTTTGGGGCAACGTGTAATGGAAAAAATAAGTGTAATAATGGGAGTAATAATCGACAAGATATTCATAATAATATATAATATTTCATAGGAATATTGAAATATAATTTCTTCCCTATTCATTTGTTATGTCTCCCAAAATGCGTAATAAACATGCTTTTAGTCCCGGTGTCCTCGTATGAAGTCAACGTCTTGTTTCGTAACCAAAAGTCATATTTTGATTTGAAACCCCATAATATTTTCCCGAGATGTTGATTTATGACACAATTATACAGATTATCATATTTCCATTAGAGTGTCACTAAATTAATTTCAGCCATATTTGAAGAGCAAGAAAAGGGAGTGGTCATATTTAAACATCCAATAATTTAGAATCTCCGAAAAGCCCTGAATGCCTTAAAACTCTGACATGTAACGTCTCAGAGAAATCGATACAATATAAAGTCCTCAGATGAGGCCGCAGGGTAACTTAAAAGTATCGGTATCGTATCGGAAAGTGGTATGGCCCATCCCTAATGTCATCTAGCATTAACGCGGACGTGGCCCCCTGCAGGAGCAGTGCAGTAAGCTGCGTGCCGGCGAGGCGCGTCTGGAGGCGGAGCGTCGGCGTCTGCGCGAGGCTCTGGAGGCGGCCGAGGGGCGGGGCACACGGGTGGAGCTGGGGAGGCGGAGTCTTGAGGGAGAGCTGCAGAGACTGAGACTGAGTCTGGCCGAGAGAGAGACGGAGATCCAGACGACTCACGACCGGCACGGCAGCGCCACCAAACAGGTCACAATCTAGCACTGATTCCTGGCCCGCAGTGCGACCGCTGATTAACGCTCTGGTGTGTGTTTCAGGTGGCTGAGGGTGAAGCTCGCGTCGCGTCTCTACAGCGCGAGGTGGAGCGACTGACGGCGCTGTTGTCTAAAGCTCAGGATGGAGAAAGCGTTCAGAAGGAGCGAGTGCTCACTCTCTCACAGAGCTTACAGGAAGCCACCGCCGCCCACAGCGCCACCCAGGGGCGCCTCGCCGCGCTGCAGAAAACACTGGGACAGGCCGAGACCGAGCGCAGACAGCTGCAGGTGAGATCAACAAGCTATTACGATAACGCTAATTACAATAACTATTACTATAACAATACCAATAACCATTATAACTATACAGATAACAATTACGATATCTAGAACTATAGTTACTATAAATATTGTGATATTAACTTTAACAAAAACTATAATAAATACATATTACGCAAATTGTAATAACTATAACAGTAACTATACTATTATACAAATTTACAACAAACAATTGTTATAGTTATAACTATTACTGTAACTATGTTATGATAGCTATAACTATTACAATTATAACAATACCAATAACTATATCGATAACTATAACTATTACGATATCTATAACTATAGTTACTATAAATATTGCGATAACTATTATGGTAACTTTAACAAAAACTATAATAGTTACATATTACGCTAATTGTAATATAACTAACAGTAACTATAAAAATTATTTTAGTTATAACTATTACTGTAACTGTTATAATAGCTATAACTATTACAATTATTACTATAACTAATATAACTACAACAATACCTATAACTATATAAAAAACTATAACTATTACGATATCTATAACTATAGTTACTATAAATATTACGATAACTATTATGGTAACTTTAACAAAAACTATAATAGTTACATATTATGCTAATTGTAATATAACCCGAGATATATAAAATTATTTTAGTTATAACTATTACTGTAACTGTTATAATAGCTATAACTATTACAATTATTACTATAACTAATATAACTATATAGAAAACTATAACTATTACGATATCAATAACTATAGTTACTATAAATATTACGATAACTATTATGGTAACTTTAACAAAAACTATAATAAATACATATTATGCTAATTGAGATACCCGAGAGATATATACTGTATATATATATATATGTATAATATTATATTAGGGGTGTTGTAACAGTTCACAAAATTCATGGTTCGGTTCGATACGACACAGTGGTGTCACAGTTGGCTACGCTTTTTATTAAATTGATTTTTATTGACGTACAGTGTTAATATTTTAATTATAGGTCTATAATTCATTGTAGGCAGCCTAATAGACCTGTTTTAAAAGACCTTATAATTGAGGAGTAAATAGCCTAATCTTATCCTCACATCTTAATGCGTTAATTATTGCGGGGGAAAATTAATTGTACTTTTAATTTAATAACAAAAGTAACTTCATAATAATGAACTTGCATAAATGTAACAAGCCTACATTAATTGGAAATACCAAATCCTCTTAATATTGAAAAATAAATCTCTTGAATAATTGATATCGTTAATGTTTTTAGCGATATCTTTGGCTATCGTCGATATAAGATCATATTTCGACGCACCCCAGCAAGCGGAGGTTATCGGGGTATAGACGGCATTGTTTGTTGAGCGCACTGATATTTCGTACACTTTAAGCTCTTTTATTTTTTTACGTAATAGGATTAGTCTAACGAATCATTCGGTTTGTAATGCGTATCGAACCGAAAGCCTCGTAATGAACTGTTTAATACGCGTATCGTTACACCCCTAATACATTGATATTGAATCCGCAATAACTATACTAGTAACTGTAACAATTAAGACAACTATTACAATATGTACAATCATTATGATAGCTATAGCAAATATACGTATTTGTACAACTATAACTATTATGTTAATTATAACTCTGATCACAGTTGATCAGGAATGTTTTGCGTGATGTTGTTGCGATGTCGCTCAGGAGCGAGTGGACGGACTCCGAGCGTCCGCGTCGGACGAGAAGCGTAATATCGCAGCGCTAACGGAGCGTGCGCAGATAACGCAGTCAGAGCTGACCCAGAGTCATCTGCGCAGATCGGAGCTGGAGACGGAGCTGCACAACACACAGGAGGTTCATTCACTTTATTGGCTAATTTGAGGTTTCTCATTAGATTGCAGTGTAAATGCGAAGTGGTCTGAGACCTAATTACAACAGACTAAAGAGATCTGACTTCACTTTCATTAGCAGTTCCAGTCTGAATGAGAAGTGGTCTGAGACCTAATTACAACAGACTTAAGAGATCTGACTTCGCTTTCATTAGCAGTTCCAGTGTGAATGAGAAGTGGTCTGAGACCTAATTACAACAGACTAAAGAGATCTGACTTCACTTTCATTAGCAGTTCCAGTCTGAATGAGAAGTGGTCTGAGACCTAATTACAACAGACTTAAGAGATCTGACTTCACTTTCATTAGCAGTTCCAGTGTGAATGAGTAGTGGTCTGAGACCTAATTACAACAGACTAAAGAGATCTAACTTCACTTTTATTAGCCGTTCCAGTGTGAATGAGAAGTGGTCTGAGACCTAATTACAACAGACTTAAGAGATCTGACTTCGCTTTCATTAGCAGATTCAGTGTGAATGAGAAGTGGTCTGAGACCTAATTACAACAGACTAAAGAGATCTGACTTCACTTTCTTTAGCAGTTCCAGTGTGAATGAGAAGTGGTCTGAGACCTAATTACAACAGACTAGAGATCTGATTTCACTTTCATTAGCCGTTCCAGTGTGAATGAGAAGTGGTCTGAGACCTAATTACAACAGACTTAAGAGATCTGACTTCGCTTTCATTAGAAGTTCCAGTGTGAATTAGAAGTGGTCTGGAACCTAATTACAACAGACTAGAGAGATCTGACTTCACTTTCATTAGCAGTTCCAGTGTGAATGAGAAGTGGTCTGAGACCTAATTACAACAGACTAAAGAGATCTAACTTCACTTTCATTAGCAGTTCCAGTGTGAATGAGAAGTGGTCTGAGACCTAATTACAACAGGCTTAAGAGATCTGACTTCGCTTTCATTAGCAGTTCCAGTGTGAATGCAATTAGAACCAAGTTGTGCTTCACTTGATTCACTTTTTGAAGGAACGTGAGCTCGTTCGTTTCCGTTCGCAGAAATTTCGCATTAAATGTGAATGCGGCAAATAGACTTAACTGGTTCACGCGGAATACAAAATAAAAAAAAATCACTTTTTTTCTTTTTCTTTCATTGTTATAGTTTTTGCTTCATTCTACACCGCAGAAACACGTAACGGGCCATGTCTTTTATTATAATAAAGCTACAGTTTATTCACTGTATTGGTTGTGTAAATGAGGATGCCAGGGTTTTCTCAAAACAACAGTGTGAATGAAAAGAGGACCTGATTACTAAAGTGATCTGACTTCACTTTCAATAGCGGTGACAGTGTGAATGCAACGTTTTTCCCGTTTTGAAGTGGTCTCAGATTGATCCAGTCGTCTCTGTGGTCTCACGCAGGCTCTGCGACAGAAGTCCGATGGTCTGACCGAAGCCCAGCGCAGTCTACAGTCTGCGCAGACGGACAGAGCGTCTGCAGAGGAGCGTCTGCGCAGCTTACAGAGAGCCGTGGCCTTACTGGAGACCGAGAAGAGAGATGCAGAGAGACAGGCCGTCCGGCTGGACAAAGACAAGGCTGCGCTGAGAAACACTCTGGATAAGGTGAGACGGGCGTCTGTCTGTCTGTCTGCGCATCACGTTTAACCCTGTGGCGCCCCTAATTTGGGAGTCCTCACGGTCAATAGTGACCAAGTGACCGGACACCTAAAAATTGTACATGTAATGTTACACATTTTTGTTTACAATTTTATTTTTTATTTTGAGAATTTTATGGTACTAATTAATATTTATGCAATAATAAGGATCGAATTTTCCCATTGAAAAAAATAATAATTAATCTATTACTTTTCAATTATGGCAGTATTTCTTGTTAAAATAGAGCCAATGCCTTTAAAATCTGATTTTGAAGCCAGATTAGTGCCATCTGGTGGGAGTAAAATAAGAAAAACATCTGCAATGCTGTGGTTTAGCCACTATATTCCTATATAACTCTATATAAAAGGCATATAAGTGCTCTAATTGTTTTTAGACATAAATCCTTATTTTTATTAAGTTGTGAGTTAGTGTGTGTGTGTTTGTGTGCGTGTGTGTGTGTGTGAGTGAGTGTGTGCGTGAGTGCACTTGAGTGTGTGTGTGTGAGTGAGTGAGTGTGTGTGTGTGTGTGTGTGTGTGTGCGGTGAGTGCGCTTGAGAGTGTGTGTGTGTGTGTGTGTGTGCGAGTGAGTGCGCTTGAGTGTGTGTGTGTGTGTGTGTGTGTGTGTGTGTGTGAGTGAGTGTGTGTGTTTGTGTGCGAGTGAGTGTGTGCGTGTGAGTGCACTTAAGTGTGTGAGTGTGAGTGTGAGTGCATGCGCATGAGTGCGCTTGAGAGTGTGTGTGTGTGTGTGTGTGCGAGTGAGTGCGCTTGAGAGTGTGTGTGTGTGTGTGTGTCTGTGTGTGTGTGTGTGTGTGTGTGTGTGTGTGTGTGTGTGTGTGTGTGTGTGTGCATGCGTTTTTATCTTTTTATCTAAAAAGCATCTCCAATTAATTGATTTTATATTTAAAAAATAATAATAATACTTTTCTGAAATACTGCACATTTACATTTTTCACCTAAATAAATTCTGGTAAATAATATTTCTGGTAAAAAAAAATAATATATTATTACATTTTGTATTATTTTATTTTATTATAATTGTATTATTATTAGACTAGAACACGTGGATGCTGAAGACGGAGGAGAGCAGCATGCGTCTGTGCGCGGAGAAAGGCCGCCTGGATCGCTCGCTCAACTCCGTCGAACAGGAGCTGGAAGACGCGCAGAGACAGATCGTGCTACTGCAGGTACGCGCTTTATTAGCTCCTTCACATGCTAACGCTAATCATGAGCTGTGTCATCATATAATGTGTGTGTGATGTTTTTCATCGCTGTGCGTATAAGGAAGAGTTGTGCGGCGTCAAACAGAAGATTGCGTTGTGTCTGGTGAGTAAAGGCCTGTTCACACCGAGAACGATAACTATATGTATACTAGCGATATGTAAAGTAGGCCATGCCGGCGGACGATAACTATAACGATAACTATTTAAGCGTGCACACCAAGGGACGATAACTATATTAGCGTGCACACCAATGGACGATAACTATAATGATAACTATATTAGCGTGCAAACCAATGGACGATTACTATATTAGCATGTACACCAATGGACGATAACTATATTAGCGTGCACACCAGTGGACGATAACTATATTAGCGTGCACACCAATGGACGATAACTATATTAGCGTGTACACCAATGGACGATAACTATAACTATATTAGCGTGCACACCAATGGACGATAATTATATTAGCGTGCACACCAATGGACGATAACTATATTAGCGTGCAAACCAATGGACGATAACTATATTAGCGTGCAAACCAATGGACGATAAAGATATTAGCGTGCAAACCAATGGACGATAACTATATTAGCGTGCACACCAATGGACGATAACTATATTAGCGTGCACACCAATGGACGATAACTATATTAGCGTGCACACCAATGGACGATAACTATATTAGCGTGCACACCAATGGACGATAACTATATTAGCGTGCACACCAATGGACGATAACTATATTAGCGTGCACACCAATAGACGATAACTATATTTGCATGCACACCAATGGATTTATAACTATATTGGCGTGCAAACCAATGGACGATAACTATATTAGGGTGCAAACCAATGGACGATAACTATATTAGGGTGCAAACCAATGGATGATAACTATATTAGCGTGCACACCAATGTACGATAACTATATTAGCGTGCACACCAATGGACGATAACAATAACTATATTAGCGTGCACACCAACGGACGATAACGATAACTATATTAGCGTGCACACCAATGGGATACGATAACGATAACTATATTAGTGCAAACCAATGGACGATAAAGGATATTAGGGTGCAAACCAATGGACGATAACTATATTAAGCGTGCACACCAATGTACGATAACTATATTAGCACACCAATGGATAAACAATAACTATATTAGCGTGCACACCAACGGACGATAACGATAACTATATTAGCGTGCACACCAATGGACGATAACGATAACTATATTAGCGTGCAAACCAATGGATAAGGATATTACGTACACCAATGGCGATAACAATAACTATATTAGCGCACACCAATGGACGATAACGATAACTATATTAGCGTGCACACCAATGGATTTATAACGATAATTATATTAGCGACCAATGTACGATAACTATATTATGCGTGCACACCAATGTAATAACTATATTAGGCGTACACCAATGGAATAACTATATTAGCGTGCACACCAATGGACGATAACTATATTAGCGTGCACACCAATGGACGATAACTATAACTATATTAGCGTGCACACCAATGGACGATAACGATAACTATATTAGCGTGCACACCAATGGACGATAACTATAACTATATTAGCATGCACACCAATGGACGATAACTATAACTATATTAGCGTGCATACCAATGGACGATAACTATATTAGCGTGCACACCAATGGATGATAACTATATTAGCGTGCACACCAATGGACGATAACTATAACTATATTAGCATGCACACCAATGGACGATAACTATAACTATATTAGCATGCACACCAATGGATTTATAACTATAACTATATTAGCACACCAATGGACGATAACTATAACTATATTAGCGCACACCAATGACATTACTATAACTATATTAGCATGCACACCAATGGACGATAACTATAACTATATTAGCGTGCACACCAATGGACGATAACTATAACTATATTAGCGTGCACACCAATGGATCGATATAACTATATTAGCACACCAATGGACGATAACTATATTAGCATGCACACCAATGGATTTTAACTATATTAATGCTACACCAATGTGGACGATCAATAACTATATTAGCGCAATGAATGGACATAACTATAACTATATTAGCATGCACACCAATGATTTATAACTATAACTATATTAGCGTGCACACCAATAACGATAACTATATTAGCGTGCACACCAATGACGATATAACTATAATTATATTAGCGTGCACACCAATGGATAACTATATTAGCGTACACCAATGGTGGATAATATATATTAGCGCCAATGGCGATAACTATAATGATAACTATATTAGCGCACACCAATGGACGATAACTATAATGATAACTATATTAGCGTGCACACCAATGGACGATAACTATAATGATAACTATATTAGCGTGCACACCAATGGACGATAACTATATTAGCATGTACAACCAATATAACATAACTATTAATTAGCGTGCACACCAATGGATAATAACTATATTAGCGTGCACACCAATGGGCGATTTATAACTATATTAGCGCACACCAATGGACGATAACTATAACTATATTAGCGTGCACCACCAATGGACGATAACGATAACTATTAGCGTGCACACCAATAGACGATAACGATAACTATATTAGCGTGCAAACCAATGGACGATAACTATATTAGCGTGCACACCAATAGACGATAACGATAACTATATTAGCGTGCACACCAATGGACGATAACTATAACTATATTAGCATGCACACCAATGGATAACTATAACTATATTATAACTATAACTATATTAGCGCACACCAATGGAATAACTAACTATATTCCAATGGACATAACTATATTAGCATGCACTAACTATAACTATATTATGTTCTGAAAGTGATTCCGATGATATTGTTCCTCTGTCGTTATCTTTACTGTTACGCTGTGGACTTTATTCTCAATTAGAGCGATTATTAAAACATTATAGATGTCGTTAACTGTATAGTTTTCCTCCTCGGTGTGAACGTGCCTTCAGTTTGTGTTTAATGTGCTTCGTAGTGTGGTAGAGCATCAGGGATAGGGCTGCGCGATTAATTGATAACTTAATAAATAATTAATTAATACTGACATCTCGTCAGTAAAGCCGGTTCTGTGATTAGTAGTAAATCTCATTTTCAGATGGATTAGCATTTACTACACAGAGCCGTAGTTCACTGACAAGCTACGCAAAAATAATCGCAGACGATATAATCGTACGATTATCGAAATCGAAGAAAACGTTCAGCGATAATGTCAGCTGTTTGCGTAGCTTCTCAGTGAACTACGGCTCTGTGTAATAAACGCTGCTCCGTCTGAAAATACCACATTTAATAACGTGTTTACTCACTTCGTAACGTCAGTCGAGTGTTTGAAATAAATCCGTCTGTGCGATGATTCTTACGAAGAATAAGGCACGCTATATATTTCATAGCATTCTAAGCCGTGATAAAGGCATTGCATTATTATATACTTAAATACAATTCAAATTATAATAAGTAGTACTCTGATAAATCATATTGTCATAGTCGTGTGTTTATTAGTGGCGTTAAATCTGTTTATTCAGCTAGCGGCGCTATAGAGTTTCTCTGGCCTTCAGATACTGATCACAGAACTGTGCTTCACTGGCGAGATGCGCATGACAATCGTAGCTTTTGCCTAGCCGCGATTGCGATTTAATTTTGATTTATTGCGCAGCCCTAATCATCGGGGTTGCTATGGTTTCTGCTGTTGCTATGGTTACAGTTAGGGATGCACGATATTGTATTTTTACCGATATTTTTCGGTCGGTAGCCGATACCGATATATTTCCTTGGAAACAACACCAAGTCTCTTCCGTGAGGAAATCATAAACAAATTATTTTTTATTTTGATTCGTTTTTAAGAAAAACTTATTTGTTCGAATTAAATAAACGATAATTATGTGAGTTTATTACGACAGTACATGGAAAACTTTGAAAATAATTATAAATCGACTATATATCAATCGCTGCATTTTATATATATATATATATATTTTTTTTTATTAGAAAGATGCAGTGGTAACCTTAAAATATTATTTATTTCATTTGTATTGTATTTATAATTATTTCATTTGTAAATGGTCTAAAGCAAAAGTTAAAAATTAAATTTGTAAAAAAAAAGTTAAAATAGTAAAAAAATAAATTTAAATAAATTATTTTAAAGCTCATAATTCGTTTAAAAAAAAACATATTACACATTAATAAATAAATCTGTATGTATAAAATATTTAATTTACAATTGACGTGCTTATTATTTTATTATTATTCATGTAAGCTAAAATTAATGAATTTATGACTTATTACTAGATTTTTATATATATATATATATATATTTGTTTTTTCAGAAAGATGCAGTGGTAACCTTAAAATAGTATTTATTTAATTTGTATTGTATTTATAATATTATTTCATTTGTAAATAGTCTAAATAAATAGCTTTATTTAGCAAAAGTTAAATAAAAAAAAAAGTTAAAATAGTTTAAAAAAAAAAAGTTTTAATTTAAATTATTTTAGAGCTCGTAATTCGTTTAAAAAAACAAACAAACATATTACACATTAATGAATAAATCTGTATGTATAAAATTATTTAATTTACAATTGACGTGCTTATTTTTTTATTATTCATGTAAGCTACAAACTCATGAATTTATGACTTATCATTAGATGACATAAGTCACTATTTATGACTTATTACTAATATACTACTTAGTTTATTCAGAAACACAAGTTTCTTAGTCATCTGTATTTTACTGTTATTTCGTGTAAAGGAGGACAACAGCGCCCCCTATGTAAATAAAAAAACTAAAAAGTGAATCTAATCATCATTCAGGCAAAAAAAGTTAACTTCAAGTACGAGCCACACAGCTGACGTGATCTAACCGCTAGCACACCTCTTTACATTTTCATTAGTACATGTGTTCCCTGGGAATCGAACCCACAACCTTTTGCGCTGCTGACGCAATGCTCTACCACTGAGCCACACAGGAACACTTAAAGGGACAGTTCACCCAAAAGGAAAATTCTGTCATTAATTACTCACCCGTAAGACCTTCGATCATCTTCAGAACACAAATTAAGATATTGCTGATGAAATGTTCCCAGGTCCAGAAACTTCATTCGGACACATTTTTCTCAATATTTAGATTTTTTTGCACTTTTTTTATTCAGCTTTCAGATGATGTATTAATCTAAATTTTAAAAATTGACCCTTATGACTGGTTTTGTGCTCCAGGGTCACATATTTGGCCTTATTAGAAAAAATGTGCTTTTAACAGAATACAGAAAGGGTTAATCTAGTTTCCGTCAGGGGATAAAAAAATATTAAAATGTAGTTTTGACTTTTTATCTCACAATTCAGACTTTTTTATTACTTTTTGATTTTATATTCACAATTCAGATTTTATTTCTTGCAAAGGAAAACAAAAAGTGAGATATAAACTCAGAATTGTAAGTTTATATCTCATAAATATAACTTTTTCATATTTATGTCTCAGTTTTGTTTTTTGTTCCCACCACAGAATCAAAAATAGAAAATGTAATTAAAAAAGCTAACTTTTTTAATCTCATACAATTCTGACTTTTAATTTCTCGCAATTGCGAGTCAACTTTGTGCAATTTTGAGTTTATATATACTCTGAATGTGAAAAAAGTTCACAATTACCTTTTTATTTTATTCAGTGGCAGAAACAAGCTTCTATATGAATATTGTAAAGACATGTCAGAGAAATATTAACCACAAAACCAAAATAAAATAAAAAGCATTTTGCTTAAAGAAAGTTAAGCCTAGTTTTAGGACCAATTTTTTACAATGTGACTTTATTATAATGATAATTAAGCACATTATATTCTCTTAATTCATGTTACTGTAATGAAGAGGTTTTTTAGACAATTTTAGACAGAAAATATAACTGTTGAACAAACACTTTTTACTGTACAAAAATATTTTACTGTAATATTTATAGTTCATGTGAATGAGACTCAGTAATTATAAACCTTTTTTATATCTGAAACACATGTGAACTGTAATGTTTTATTGCAGTAATATTACTATGTTTTTACCTCAACTGATTGTTGAAAGTGATGTAATTCCTCTCCCTTCGCTTAAATCCTGCTCTGAATATAAAATATAAACATTTCACTTATGACACTCGTTGATATGTTGATTTTTTTTGTCGTTGGAGTTTCACACTGAGATTAATTAATTAACACAAGACCAAAGAAAACGTTTTTCTCTCAACGCGATGCTTTGAAACTGTCGATTTCTTCACGTCACGGTCTCTGTCGGAAATGGCGTGAAATACTGAGGTGAGACACTTGACGGCAAACTATAGCAATAATTTGTTTTTTATTCATTTTTAAAAGCAATAATATTAAGGTGCAGGTTACATACAGTTAAGTCAGAAGCAAAGAAAACTGACCTTGAGCGATCATAATTGCGTAAATTGTGAACTAACGTTACTAATAAACAATAAAAAAACATTTTAACAGTTTTCTGCTCTGTGTAGTCTGGTTTGGTTTATGTGTGCGAAGTCTTACAGTCCTTAAAGAAATTAGCGTACAATTTGCGCTTTTTCGTATTCGTCATCCTTTCCTATCAAAATGCTTTCTACGGATGCGATAATGCAAAAAAATCCAAACTGATCCAAATTTTTTAAGACGTATGAGAATTTTGGACGCAGTGTGTAAACGTGATTGACGGAACATGAGGTCATATTCATTTTTAATGAGCGAAAATCTGATTTGGTTTATGTGTGCGAAGTCTGAAATTTGTGTAAAAATTTCGCTTTTTCGTATTCATCATACTTTCCGATCTAAATGCTTGCTACGGATCCGAAAACGCAGTAAATAAAAAAATGGTCCGAATTTTTTTGTCGTACGAAAATTTCGAACGCATTGTGTAAACATGATTGACGCAACATGAGGTCATATAAATTTTTTTATGTGCAAAAATCTGATTTGGTTTATGTGTGAGAAGTCTTGAGGTCCTTACACTCTGAGTCCGAAGTTTTCGTACAATTTGCGCTTTTTCGTATTCGTCATCCATTTCTGTCAAAATGCTTGTTACGGATGCGGAAACAAAAAATTCGAACTTATCCAAAAAATTTTATGACGTACCAAAATTTAGAACGCATTGTGTAAACGTGATTGACGCAACTTGGTCATATACAATTTTTTGTAATGAGCGAAAATCTGATTTGGTTTGTGTGTGCGAAGTCCGAAATTTTCGTACAATTTGCGCTTTTTCGTATTCGTCATCCTTTCCTATCTAAATGCTTGCTACGGATATGAAAACGCAGGAAATCCAAACTGATCCGAATTTTTTTATGACGTACGGAAATTTAGAACGCAGTGTGTAAACATGATTGACGCAACATAAGGTCGTATTCATTTTTTTAACGTATGAAAATTTTGTACGAGAAATATGCAAAGACCTTTACTATTTTGCAATGTTTCTAGAATAATTTTTGCACGCGTTAAAACAACTTAAAATGTGCCTGTTCTAGAAGAAAGCGTCATGTTTGTAGACTCAGTACAGTACAAAAACGTTTATTAATAATTTGCGCAAATAGTTTGGAACCGCTAATGTTACAGTAAATGGTGAGTATGTCGAAGTCTGCGTTCAGTAGCATTCTTCAGGTGATGATTGATGACCAGATCAGTGCTTACAGGTCTGATCTGAGATCAGGTTCGAGTCTCGAGTACACAACAGCACTGGACGACAAACAGTAATAATACAAACGGTTCCTCTGCACCAGTGTAACCGATACAGTAGCACCAGCGGAAACATACAGGCCAAATATTAATCCAAACCATCCATTATTACAGTAAATATCAGTTTACAGACGATCTCAGCTAACACAGATATGATGAAGTCTGTTTCTGCGTATAAATAGCACGTAAAATACAAATAAATCGTGCTATTAAAACGCATTTTCAAGAGATGCTGGAGAAACAGATGAAGAGGAAAGAGTCTGAAATGCACTTTACGCAAGTACGCAAACACAATTTGTCGCGTTAAAAAAACTCCTGCGATCTACAACCACTAGAGGTGCTATAGCGCGCATTAGCGCAAAGCCTCTTCTATGGCGGGTTTTCTTTGTCTTCTGAAGACAATCCGTTAAACTATTGCTGTGTTTATAGCAGCTGCTGGACGAACAACACGTCTGGTTTAGCGGCAGACGTTTGAGGTTAATATACACTATTAGTCAAAAGTAATTTTTAACGTTAAAGTCTCTTCTGCTCAACAAACCTGCATTTATTTGATCCGAAGTACAGCAAAAATGGCAATATTGTGATTATTTTTTATTATTATTTAAAATAACTGTTTTCTTTTTTTTATATATTATAAAATTAAATTTTTTCTGCATCATTACTCCAGTCACATGA
>CM050418.1:10519597-10522097 GCA_027564155.1 Gymnocypris eckloni scoliostomus | reverse complement strand
CAATTTGTCTGTCTGTCGATTTGTCTGTCTGTCTGTCTGTCAATTTGTCTATCTGTCTGTCTGTCGATTTGTCTGTCTGTCTGTCTGTCTGTCTGTCTGTCAATTTGTCTATATATCCGTCTGTCTTTCAATTTGTCTGCCTGTCTGTCGATTTGTCTATCTGTCTCTGTCGATTTGTCTGTCTGTCTGTCAATTTGTTTATATATCCGTCTGTCTGTCGATTTGTCTGTCTGTCAATTTGTCTATATATCTGTCTGTCTGTCTGTCAATTTGTCTATATATCTGTCTGTCTGTCGATTGGTCTGTCTGTCGATTTGTCTATCTGTCTATCTATCTGTCTGTCTATCTGTCTGTCTATTTGTCTATATATCTGTCTGTCTGTTGATTTGTCTGCCTGTCTGTCGATTTGTCTATATATCTGTCTGTCTGTCGATTTGTCTATCTATCTGTCTGTCTGTCAATTTGTCTATCTATCTGTCTGTCTGTCTATTTGTCTATCTGTCTATCTATCTGTCTGTCTATTTGTCTATATATCTGTCTGTCGATTTGTCTGTCTGTCTGTCGATTTGTCTATCTATCTGTTTGTCAATTTATCTATAAATCTGTCTGTCGATTTGTCTATATATCTGTCTGTCTGTCAATTTTTCTATATATCTGTCTGTCGATTTGTCTGTCTGTCTGTCAATTTGTCTATATATCTGTCTGTCGATTTGTCTATATTTGTCTGTCTGTCAATTTGTCTATATATCTGTCAATTTGTCTATATATCTGTCTGTCTGTCAATTTGTCTATATATCTGTCTGTCTGTCAATTTGTCTATATATCTGTCTGTCTGTCAATTTGTCCATATATCTGTCTGTCGATCTGTCTGTCTGTCGATTTGTCTGTCTATCTGTTGATTTGTCTGTCTATCTGTCTGTCTGTCGGTCGATTTGTCTGTCTATCTGTCAATTTGTCTATATATCTGTCTGTCTGTCAATTTGTCTATATATCTGTCTGTCTGTCAATTTGTCTATATATCTGTCTGTCTGTCAATTTGTCCATATATCTGTCTGTCGATCTGTCTGTCTGTCGATTTGTATGTCTATCTGTCGATCTGTCTGTCTATCTGTCTGTCTGTCGGTCGATTTGTCTGTCTATCTGTCTGTCTGTCGGTCGATTTGTCTGTCTATCTGTCTGTCTGTCGGTCGATTTGTATGTCTATCTGTCGATTTGTCTGTCTATCTGTCTGTCTGTCGGTCGATTTGTCTGTCTATCTGTCTGTCTGTCGGTCGATTTGTATGTCTATCTGTCGATCTGTCTGTCTATATGTCGATCTCTCTGTCTATCTGTCGATTTGTCTGTCTATCTGTGGATTTGTCTGTATATCTTGTCTGTCTGTCGATCTGTCTGTCTGTCAATTTGTCTACATATCTGTCTGTCGATTTGTCTGTCTGTCTTTCAGTCAATTTGTCTATATATCTGTCTGTTGATTTGTCTATATATCTGTCTGTCAATTTGTCTATATATCTCTGTCGATCTGTCTGTCTGTCAATTTGTCTATATATCTGTCTGTCTGTCAATTTGTCTATATCTGTCTCTCTGTCAATTTGTCTATATATCTTTCTGTCTATCAATTTGTCTATATATCTGTCTGTCTGTCAATTTGTCTATATATCTGTCTGTCGATTTGTCTATCTGTTTATCGATCTATCCGTCTGCCTTTTATCTCTCTGTCTGTCTGTCTATCTGTCTGTCATTCTTTATATATGTCTGTCTGTCGATTTGTCTATATATCTGTCTGTATGTCTCTCTTTCTGTCTCTCTGTCCTGCTGTGGCTCTGAGACTCCTGCGCTCAAAGAATGCACTGGTTTCTTTCTTCTGCTTTTCTCAGAATCGACCCTTGTGCCGCCACAAACATTCCTGTCTGTCTCTCAGCTCTTTTCCTAGAAGCAGTTTTCTGTAACATTAATTTCCCTTCTTCTGCTCCGTCTGTCTGTCTCTTGCTCTCATTTCTTCTGACCCCCGGTGAGACGAGGCCGTCATGAAGAACAAAAGACATTCAGACGGAGGGAGCGAGAGAGACAGAGAGCTCCCATTAAAGTCATACTCTTTCAGCTTGTTATATCAAACCATAAATCGTCACACAGATATTGATCTGTTTAACAGAAACACACACACTCAATGTAAATAAATGTGTGTGTGCAGACATTCCTCAGAGAGTGTGTGTTGAAGCATATGCTGCAGCTCACATCTGGGAGTCATTAAACCCCCTCAAGACCCTCCCCCAACACAAACTCTCTCTCACACACACACACACACACACACACACACACACACACTCTCTCTCTCACACTCATACACACACACACACTCTCTCTCTCTCACACACACACACACACACACACACACACACACTCTCTCTCTCTCTCTCACAGACACACACTCATACACACACACACACTCTCTCTCTCTCTCTCTCACACACACACACACACACTCTCTCTCTCTCTCTCTCTC
>CM050418.1:10509597-10512097 GCA_027564155.1 Gymnocypris eckloni scoliostomus | reverse complement strand
GTTGAGTGTTTTAGTTGGACGTAAACTACATTTAAAACATTACATTGACGGTATTATATCCATTGCGTGGTGTCTCATTCATAATTCGTAATGATTAATCAGGCTATTTTATATTTCTGTCATTTATAGCATTTATCTACAAATAATAGTTTAAAAGTCGGACTTTTATTTTGTCACGCTGACGAGGATAGCACGACCCGGATGTTAGACCAGTGCAGGGAAACAGCAAGCGCACGAGAGAGCGAGGTCACGCATGTAACCGCGGCAGACGTTGCTCTGCAGTAAGTGACCGTTGCCGTTACCGGATCGGCCGTCATGGTGTTCCTCACGCTGTCCTGCTGGAACCGGAACCGCGGACCGGACCGGTACTGGAAAGTCCAGGAGCTCCTGAAGAACGCGCGGGTGAGACACGAGCACAAATCATCTTCATCAATTTTTATGGTTATTAGTAGAACATTACAATCCTATATGGCTCTTTAAAGCATTAAAAACACTCAATTAAAAGTTAATATCACTAATTAATATAATATAAAACAGACTGCATTAACTGACAAGAGGAATACACATTAACTCATATTATAATTACCTTTTATTATAAAAATACACTTATATGAAGGCTTAAAAATGATCTTACTGTAGTTCTAGACTAAATATCAACATGATCTTACTGTAGTTCTAGACTAAATATCAACATGATCTTACTGTAGTTCTAGACTAAATATCAACATGATCTTACTGTAGATCTAGACTAAATATCAACATGATCTTACTGTAGTTCTAGACTAAATATCAACATGATCTTACTGTAGTTCTAGACTAAATATCAACACGATCTTACTGTAGTTCTAGACTAAATATCAACATGATCTTACTGTAGTTCTAGACTAAATATAGACATGATCTTACTGTAGCGCTAGACTAAATATCAACATGATCTTACTGTAGATCTAGACTAAATATCAACATGATCTTACTGTAGATCTAGACTAAATATCAACATGATCTTACTGTAGTTCTAGACTAAATATCAACATGATCTTACTGTAGTTCTAGACTAAATATCAACACGATCTTACTGTAGTTCTAGACTAAATATCAACATGATCTTACTGTAGTTCTAGACTAAATATCAACATGATCTAAATATCAACTTGATCTTACTGTAGATCTAGACTAAATATCAACATGATCTTACTGTAGTTCTAGACTAAATATCAACATGATCTTACTGTAGATCTAGACTAAATATCAACATGATCTTACTGTAGATCTAGACTAAATATCAACATGATCTTACTGTAGTTCTAGACTAAATATCAACATGATCTTACTGTAGATCTAGACTAAATATCAACATGATCTTACTGTAGATCTAGACTAAATATCAACATGATCTTACTGTAGTTCTAGACTAAATATCAACAGGATCTTACTGTAGTTCTAGACTAAATATCAACACGATCTTACTGTAGTTCTAGACTAAATATCAACATGATCTTACTGTATCTCTAGACTAAATATCAACATGATCTTACTGTAGTTCTAGACTAAATATCAACACGATCTTACTGTAGTTCTAGACTAAATATCAACATGATCTTACTGTAGTTCTAGACTAAATATCAACATGATCTTACTGTAGTTCTAGACTAAACATCGACACGATCTTACTGTAGTTCTAGACTAAATATCGACATGATCTTACTGTAGCTCTAGACTAAATATCGACATGATCTTACTGTAGCTCTAGACTAAATATCGACACGATCTTACTGTAGCTCTAGACTAAATATCGACATGATCTTACTGTAGCTCTAGACTAAATATCGACATGATCTTACTGTAGCGCTAGACTAAATATCGACATGATCTTACTGTAGCGCTAGACTAAATATCGACATGATCTTACTGTAGTTCTAGACTAAATATCGACACGATCTTACTGTAGATCTAGACTAAATATCAACATGATCTTACTGTAGTTCTAGACTAAATATCAACACGATCTTACTGTAGCTCTAGACTAAATATCAACATGATCTTACTGTAGTTCTAGACCTAAATATCAACATGATCTTACTGTAGTTCTAGACTAAATATCAGACATGATCTTACTGTAGTTCTAGACTAAATATCAACATGATCTTACTGTAGTTCTAGACTAAACATCGACACGATCTTACTGTAGCTCTAGACTAAATATCGACACGATCTTACTGTAGCTCTAGACTAAATATCAACATGATCTTACTGTAGCTCTAGACTAAATATCGACACGATCTTACTGTAGTTCTAGACTAAATATCAACATGATCTAACTGTAGCTCTAGACTAAACATCGACACGATCTTTCTGTAGTTCTAGACTAAATATCAACATGATCTTACTGTAGCTCTAGACTAAATATAGACATGATCTTACTGTAGTTCTAGACTAAATATCGACACGATCTTACTGTAGCTCTAGACTAAATATCAACATGATCTTACTGTAGCTCTAG
>CM050418.1:10499597-10504597 GCA_027564155.1 Gymnocypris eckloni scoliostomus | reverse complement strand
GAGTCCAGATCATCACACTGAGTCCAGATCACCACACTGAGTCCAGATCACCACACTGAGTCCAGATAATCACACTGAGTCCAGATCATCACACTGAGTCCAGATCATCACACTGAGTCCAGATCATCACACTGAGTCCGGTCCACACTGAGTCCAGATCATCACACTGAGTCCAGATCATCACACTGAGTCCGGTCCACACTGAGTCCAGATCATCACACTGAGTCCAAATCATCACACTGAGTAAAGATCATCTGTATTTTCTATTTAAAGTGACAGTTCACCCTAAAATTCTATGCATCACACAGCCTTTTCGAGGTCATTCTAGAGTGTACACATTTACATTTACACTTTATGCAGACTTACAATTGCATTGTATACATTTTCATCAGTATGTGTGTTCCTGAGATATCAACCTTTTAACTGCTTCAGTAATCTACCACTGAGCCACACAGGTACACAACGTTCTTCTTTCAGAACTTTATAATGGCAGACAATCGTTGCATTTGTGTATGAAAAATATAATATTTGATACTTAAACTACCCTTTAAGCCAGAGTTTGTGAAATACATCAGACGTATTGATGGTGAATCTGAAGAAATTCATGAAATATTACAAAATTATGCAATCATTGTTTCACAATTCAGACTTTTTTCTCACATTTATGAGACGTAAACTTCAAAATATTCAGAATTGTGGGATATAAACAATGTTTTTTTCCTTGAAATTCAGTTTAAATATTAAACTGAATATTTTTAAAATATGTATTAATTTTAAACATTTATATAAACAATAATATTAACAATAAATGTTTTCAGGACTTCGTAAGAACGAATACAATATTTGTATATTTATTTATATATTTTATAATTTTTTAGGTATAAATGCTGACATAATATTTATGAATTAGTTTCCTGCCAAAAATTATACATTTAATTCAGACTTTTTAGTTCACAATTCAGACTTTTTTCTTTCAATTGCAAGAAAATAGTCAGAAATCAGATCTCGCTGTTTTGAGTTTTTATGCAATTGTTTATTGATCGTGATTATCTGTTATTGCTTTATCTTGCAGCGGAAAAGGGGTTTGTGCAAAAAAATAAACATGTAGAAATTAAATCTGTTATGAAAGGACTCATGACAGCCACTGTGTAAATCAATATATTTCAACAACACCTTCATGCAAAGGTTGTACTTAAAGTATTGTGGAATTATATATAATGAATATATAATGGTTTGATTTACAGAATCTTCATAAATTAATAGAAACAGCCACAAACACACATTTATTCTTCATTAGCAGAGTTACAACTGTTATTTCATTTTATGCTGAGAAGGTACACTAATACAACATTTTGTGTGTGTTGCGTGTGTGTGCGTGTGTGTGTTGCGTGTGTGTGTTGCGTGTGTGTGTGTTGCGTGTGTGTGTGTTGTGCGTGTGTGTGTGTGTTGCGTGTGTGTGTGTTTGCTTGCTTGTGTGTGTGTTTGCTTGCTTGTGTGTGTGTTTGCTTGCTTGTGTGTGTGTTTGCTTGCTTGTGTGTGTGTTTGCTTGTGTGTGTTTGCGTGTGTGTGTTTGCTTGCTTGCGTGTGTGTGTCGCGCGTGTGTGTGTCGCGCGTGTGTGTGTCGCGCGTGTGTGTGTCGCGCGTGTGTGTGTGTTGCGCGTGTGTGTGTGTGTTGCGTGTGTGCGTGTGTGTGTGCATCTGTGTGTTGCGTGTGTGTGTGTGTGTGTGTGTGTATGTGTGTGTGTGTGTGTGTGCATGTGTGTGTGTGTGTGTGTGTGTGTGTGTGCGTGTGTCAGGAGTACGAGGCGGCGGTGGAGCAGCTGAAGGGCGATCAGATCCGCATCCAGGCAGACGAGCGCAGGAAGACTCTGAACGAGGAGACCAAACAGCACCAGGCGGTGAGTTGTGCATCTGAGCACATGATGATGATAATGATGATGATGATAATGATGTGATGGTGATTATTTCATCTGCAGAGGGCACAATATCAGGACAAGTTGGCGCGGCAGCGGTATGACGAGCAGCTCCGGCAGCAGGTGCGTTTCTTCAGACTCTCCTAGATTATCAGACTCCTCTCAGTCTCTTAGATTATCAGACTCTCCTCAGACTCCTCTCAGTCTCTCTTAGATTATCAGACTCTCCTCAGACTCCTCTCAGTCTCTCTTAGATTATCAGACTATAGTCAGACTCCTCTCAGACTCTCTTAGATTATCAGACTCTCCTCAGACTCCTCTCAGTCTCTCTTAGATTCTCAGACTCTCTTAGATTCTCAGACTATCCTCAGACTCCTCTTAGACTATCATCAGACTCCTCTCAGTCTCTCTTAGATGATCAGACTCTCCTCAGACTCTCTTAGATTCTCAGACTATCATCAGACTCCTCTCAGTCTCTCTTAGATTCTCAGACTATCCTCAGACTCTCTCAGTCTCTCTTAGATTATCAGACTCCTCTCAGACTCTCTTAGATTCTCAGACATCATCAGACTCCTCTCAGACTATCAACAGACTCCTCTCAGTCTCTCTTAGATTCTCAGACTCTCTTAGATTCTCAGACTATCATCAGACTCCTCTCAGTCTCTCTTAGATTATCAGACTATCCTCAGACTCTCGTAGATTCTTAGACTATCATCAGATTATCAGACTCTCAGACTCCTCTTAGACTATCCTCAGACTCCTCTCAGATCTCTCTTAGATTCTCAGACTCTCCTCAGACTCTCTTAGATTCTCAGACTATCATCAGACTCCTCTCAGTCTCTCTTAGATTCTCAGACTATCATCAGACTCCTCTCAGACTATCAACAGACTCCTCTCAGTCTCTCTTAGATTCTCAGACTCTCCTCAGACTCTCTTAGATTCTCAGACTATCATCAGACTCCTCTCAGTCTCTCTTAGATTATCAGACTATCCTCAGACTCCTCTCAGTCTCTCCTAGATTATCAGACTCTCCTCAGACTGCTCACAGACTCTCTTAGATTATCAGACTATCATCAGACTCCTCTCAGACTATCATTAGACTCCTCCCAGTCTCTCTTAGATTATCAGACTCTTCTCAGACTCTCTTAGATTATCAGACTATCCTCAGAGATTATCAGACTATCCTCAGACTCCTCTCAGTCTCTCCTAGATTATCAGACTATCATCAGACTCCTCTCAGTCTCTCTTAGATTATCAGACTATCATCAGACTCTCTCAGACTATCATTAGACTCTTCTCAGTTTCTTAGATTATCAGACTCCTCTCAGACTCTCTTAGATTATCAGACTCCTCTCAGTCTCTTAGATTATCAGACTCTTCTCAGTCTCTCTTAGATTATCAGACTCTTCTCAGTCTCTCTTAGATTATCAGACTCCTCTCAGTCTCTCTTAGATTATCAGACTATCCTTAGACCTCTCTCAGACTCTTCTCTGAATCTCAGTCTCTCAGATTCTCAGACTATCATCAGACTCCTCTCAGTCTCTCTTAGATTCTCAGACTACCCTCAGACTCTTCTCTGAATCTCAGTCTCTCTCAGACTCTTCCCAGAATCTCGTCTGTCTAACCCTTCCTCCCTTCCTCCCCAGCAACTGTTGAACGAGGAGAACCTGCGCAAACAGGAAGAATCTGTACAGAAGCAGGAAGCCATAAGGAGAGGTGAGGCCGACTGGCGTCATTCTGAAGAGCTGGCACTCGTGTTCTCCGTCGTCCGAACGTGATTTGCGTGTGTTTCCGCAGCGACCGTCGAGCACGAGATGGAGCTGCGGCACAAGAATGAGATGCTGCGCGTGGAGGCGGAGTCTAAAGCTCGCGGGCGTGTGGAGCGGGAAAACGCCGACATCATCCGCGAGCAGATCCGACTGAAGGCGGCCGAGCACCGACAGACCGTCCTCGAGTCCATACGGTAGCATCGCTCACTTCCAGTGTTGGGGAAAGTTACTTTTAAAAGTAATGCGTTACAATATTGCGTTACTCCCTAAAAAAGTAACTAAGTACTTTTTATGGAAAGTAATGCGTTACATTACTTTTGCGTTACTTTCGCGTTACTTTTTAAATATGAGCAGGGCTTGATTGTTGGTTTTTAATACAAGAAGTTATATTTATAGCAAATGTAAAAGCCTTTCACACCAAAAAGTGTAATGAATAAACCTCAGACTGAAGGACGAGTAAATCACGTCTGTACAGAAGAACACAGGAGAAGTTCAACACTCTTCAGCAATAAAACACAAAACAACGAAACACAATTGTTAGTTTATCTAAAGTAATTTTTGATTATTAGTATGGATTGAACTGATCATCAAAGGTCAGCAGCAAACACATCGGTTAATAAAATGAGATTAGATATATTTGTGTTGTTTAACATATTTAATTATTGCAGGTTTGCATCATATTCTGAGTTTGCATTTCACTGTTTTAATTCATTTTGATGAATACTGAATCTGTTTTTTGCGAGTGGGATGAATTAATGCACATTCATATTTAGTCTAAAACTACAGTAAGATGTTCACACAGCGCACAGTCATCAATAAATGGAGAAAAAGTAACTCAGATATTTTCTAGTAAATTAAAAAGTAATGCGTTACTTTACTAGTTACTTGAAAAAAGTAATATTATTACGTAACTCGCGTTACTTGTAATGCGTTACCCCCCCGACACTGCTTACTTCAGCAGAAATATTCAGATGTTTCATAGAGATTTATTTTTATACATTTATAAACATTTAGACATTTTACCTAAACATAGTCTTTTATTATTAAAAAATGTCATGACTATTTCCATAGAAAATAAATGATATAGTGTTGTATTTATTTAATTTTTAGGTAAAAATGCGAACTAAGTATTTATAAATATCCCAGAAATAAATATACTGTTAACATTTCTTCACAAAATCTAACGTTAATTTCAATTAAGTGATTATATTATGATTAAATACATCATAAAATCAAAAGTTCACGTTTGTGAATCATAAACGCACTTATGGTCAGGTTTAGATGTGGTCATGTGACCGTCTTCATGTGGTCAGGTGAC
>CM050418.1:10472097-10494597 GCA_027564155.1 Gymnocypris eckloni scoliostomus | reverse complement strand
TAATACGTGACGCCATAATCTAACGAACACCATTTACACCACACGAATCACTGACAAATGCACGAAATCAAGTGTTTAGCGTCAATAAAACAAATGATACATCCATAAATACTCGTGTCGGGCGCGCCTGGACGTCGCGTGACGTGTGTGCGTGCGCGCTCCCGAGCGGAGGAAAGATGGCGGATGTTTGGAGTGAGGAGCTTCATGAGAGCAGCTGATAAAGAGAAACACAAACAAACAACAGCAGCAAAGCAACAGCAGGAGAAGAAGAAGAAGACAGACAGACGGATAGAGAGAGAGAGACACCGGCAGACAGGTAAACACGCGTTTAATCTTCATCATCTTCATCATCAGAACCGGCTGCTAGCGCTCGGCTAACGAAGCAGCCGCTGAAAATACTCTCGGTTCACTCCTCGTTACTGTACTACACGAGTAAACACGAGAGTAAACACCGCGGAGTGATCATCTGAGCCGGTGAGAGACGTCATTGCTGCGATGTTCGGCGGCACAAGTCCGTTATTAAACACCGTTTATGATTATTAATGCTTGCTGAGATGCTCCTGAGGGCGTCTTGAAGAACATCTCGATCAGGGTTGCCAGGTTTTCACAACATCTTGAAATGGAGGCGAGTTAATTATCAGGATATTTTTATTCCGGTAGTGAAGTTATCTTCTAATTACTGCTGTCAAACGATTAATCGCATCCAAAATAAACGTTTTTTGTTTGCATCATATATGTATTTTCGAGAACTACGTTGTTGCGTTTCGAGAAAAAATTGTTACATTTCAAGAAAAATGTCTAAAAATGTTGACAATGAACTCGTTATTTAGAGAATTAAGTTGTTTTGTTTCAAGAAAAAACTCGTTACATTTGGACAAAAAAATCTAAATAAATTGTTGAGAATATACTCGTTAAATCTAGAGAATGAAGTCATTGTGTTTCGAGACAAAAATCTTTGTACATTTCGATAAAAACATTTTTAAATAAAATTGAGAATAATCTCGTTAAATTTAGAGAATGAAGTCATAGTGTTCAAGAAAAAACTCGTTACATTTCCAGAAAAAAAGTTGAAAAAAAGTTAATAAAATTTCGAGAATGAAGTCATTGTGTTTCGAGACCAAAATCGTTACATTTCGATTAAAAATGTCTAAATAAAAAGTTGAGAATAATCTCATTAAATTCATTCTGGAAGTGAATTTATATTTTAAATAGTGCTGTCAAATGATTTATGGCCATTAATCGAGAATGTCTATCTTTTATATTCATATAATTTATATTATAAATAAATATATAAACATGTATAGTATACACGCATATATTACGCAAACTCAAACTTGTATTTTGGATGCGATTAATTTGACAGCACTACTTTTAAATAGCGTTTCGGCGGGAAAACGGTGGACTTGGCAACACTGATCTTACCGTGTGTTTCCTCTCAGATCCGCAGACGGCGTGATGTCCGGCCCGCAGACGGCGAGGACGGCGGCGCGGTTGCCATGGAGACGGAGGACGTGAAGCCGGGCGTGCGCAGCATGGGCGAGCTCCCCGAGGAGGTGCTGGAGTACATCCTCTCCTTCCTGTCGCCCTACCAGGAGCACAAGATGGCCGCGCTGGTCTGCAAGCAGTGGTACCGCCTCATCAAAGGTCAGGGGTCAATCTGAACGAATCCGAAACGTTTTAATAATCGCTCTACGAGAAAACTGCCACATCACAACTATAGTAGGGGTGTGCGATATATATCTCGTCTGCGATAATATCGTAATTGTTGTTTTAACGATGTTGATAACCATAATTATAGTTAACGTTGCAGCATTATAGTTAAGGTCATTGCACACTGCCTCCAAAACTTTCGTCCGAAGAAAAAAAATAATCGTATCAGGTTCGATTTTCTGCTTTTGCATACGTAGCATGAATTTTGATAGGAAAGGATGAGGAATACGAAGAAATTGAAAAACTCACGCAAAAATGTTTAAGTTATCATTTATAATTACCGTTATAGTTACAGTGGTTATAGTGTTATAGTTACTCTTATAGTTATCATTATTATTGTAGCTATTGTTGCACTTATTATAGTTACTGTTATAGTTATCATTGTAGCTATTGTTGCACTTATTATAGTTACCGTTATAGTGATCATTGTAGCTATTGTTGCACTTATTCGTTACCGTTATAGTTATCATTGTAGCTATCGTTACACTTATTATAGTTACCGTTATAGTTATCATTGTAGCTATCGTTTCACTTATTATAGTTACCGTTATAGTTATCATTGTAGCTATTGTTGCACTTATTATAGTTACCGTTATAGTTATCATTGTAGCTATTGTTGCACTTATTATAGTTACCGTTATAGTTATCATTGTAGCTATTGTTGCACTTATTATAGTTACCGTTATAGTTATCATTGTAGCTATCGTTGCACTTATTATAGTTACCGTTATAGTTATCATTGTAGCTATTGTTGCACTTATTATAGTTACCGTTATAGTTATCATTGTAGCTATCGTTGCACTTATTATAGTTACCGTTATAGTTATCATTGTAGCTATTGTTGCACTTATTATAGTTACCGTTATAGTTATCATTGTAGCTATCGTTACACTTATTATAGTTACCGTTATAGTTATCATTGTAGCTATCGTTTCACTTATTATAGTTACCGTTATAGTTATCATTGTAGCTATCGTTACACTTATTATAGTTACCGTTATAGTTATCATTGTAGCTATCGTTACACTTATTATAATTACTGTTATAGTTATCATTGTAGCTATCGTTACACTTATTAGTTACCGTTATAGTTATTATTGTAGCTATTGTTGCACTTATTAGTTACCGTTATAGTTATTATTGTAGCTATTGTTGCACTTATTAGTTACCGTTATAGTTATTATTGTAGCTATCGTTACACTTATTAGTTATTCATTGTAGCTATTGTTGCACTTATTATAGTTACCGTTATAGTTATCATTGTAGCTATTGTTGCACTTATTATAGTTACCGTTATAGTTATCATTGTAGCTATTGTTGCACTTATTATAGTTACCGTTATAGTTATCATTGTAGCTATCGTTACACTTATTATAGTTACCGTTATAGTTATCATTGTAGCTATCGTTACACTTATTATAGTTACCGTTATAGTTATCATTGTAGCTATTGTTGCACTTATTATAGTTACCGTTATAGTTATCATTGTAGCTATTGTTGCACTTATTATAGTTACCGTTATAGTTATTATTGTAGCTATCGTTACACTTATTATAGTTACCGTTATAGTGATCATTGTAGCTATTGTTGCACTTATTATAGTTACCGTTATAGTTATTATTGTAGCTATCGTTACACTTATTATAGTTACCGTTATAGTGATCATTGTAGCTATTGTTGCACTTATTATAGTTACCGTTATAGTTATTATTGTAGCTATCGTTACACTTATTAGTTATTCATTGTAGCTATTGTTGCACTTATTATAGTTACCGTTATAGTGATCATTGTAGCTATTGTTGCACTTATTATAGTTACCGTTATAGTTATCATTGTAGCTATTGTTGCACTTATTATAGTTACCGTTATAGTTATTATTGTAGCTATTGTTGCACTTATTATAGTTACCGTTATAGTTGTCATTGTAGCTATCGTTACACTTATTATAGTTACCGTTATAGTTATTATTGTAGCTATTGTTGCACTTATTATAGTTACCGTTATAGTTGTCATTGTAGCTATCGTTACACTTATTATAGTTACCGTTATAGTGATCATTGTAGCTATCGTTGCACTTATTATAGTTACCGTTATAGTGATCATTGTAGCTATCGTTACACTTATTATAGTTACCGTTATAGTGATCATTGTAGCTATCGTTACACTTATTATAGTTACCGTTATAGTTATCATTGTAGCTATTGTTGCACTTATTATAGTTACCGTTATAGTTATCATTGTAGCTATCGTTACACTTATTATAGTTACCGTTATAGTTATCATTGTAGCTATCGTTGCACTTATTATAGTTACCGTTATAGTGATCATTGTAGCTATCGTTACACTTATTATAGTTACCGTTATAGTTATCATTGTAGCTATCGTTACACTTATTATAGTTACCGTTATAGTTATCATTGTAGCTATCGTTACACTTATTATAGTTACCGTTATAGTTATCATTGTAGCTATATTACACTTATTATAGTTACCGTTATAGTTATCATTGTAGCTATCATTACACTTATTATAGTTACCATTATAGTGATCATTGTAGCTATTGTTGCACTTATTATAGTTACCGTTATAGTTATCATTGTAGCTATCGTTACACTTATTATAGTTACCGTTATAGTTATCATTGTAGCTATCGTTACACTTATTATAGTTACCGTTATAGTTATCATTGTAGCTATATTTCACTTATTATAGTTACCGTTATAGTTGTCATTGTAGCTATCATTACACTTATTATAGTTACCGTTATAGTTATCAATGTAGCTATTGTTGCACTTATTATAGTTACCGTTATAGTGATCATTGTAGCTATTGTTGCACTTATTATAGTTACCGTTATAGTTATCAATGTAGCTATTGTTGCACTTATTATAGTTACCGTTATAGTGATCATTGTAGCTATTGTTGCACTTATTATAGTTACCGTTATAGTGATCATTGTAGCTATCGTTGCACTTATTATAGTTACCGTTATAGTGATCATTGTAGCTATTGTTGCACTTATTATAGTTACCGTTATAGTTGTCATTGTAGCTATCGTTACACTTATTATAGTTACCGTTATAGTTATCATTGTAGCTATTGTTGCACTTATTCGTTACCGTTATAGTGATCATTGTAGCTATCGTTACACTTATTATAGTTACCGTTATAGTTATCAATGTAGCTATCATTGCATTTATTATAGTTACCGTTATAGTTATCAATGTAGCTATCGTTTCACTTATTATAGTTACCGTTATAGTGATCATTGTAGCTATCATTACACTTATTATAGTTACCGTTATAGTTATCAATGTAGCTATTGTTGCACTTATTATAGTTACCGTTATAGTTATCAATGTAGCTATTGTTACACTTATTATAGTTACAGTGATCATTGTAGCTATTGTTGCACTTATTAGTTACCGTTATAGTGATCATTGTAGCGGGTGTTATAGTAAATATGGTTGCTGTTATAGAGATTGTTTCAGTTATTATAGTTATGGTTACAGTGACCTGTATGGTTGTGGTTTAGCGTGTGATGCAGTGCTGTAGCGCATCGTTCTGATTGTGTGACACTGGGATGTGAGACCAGTTTATTGGTCAGTCGCGTCAGCTGTGGATGTGAATCAGTACAGCTGTGTGAACGACTCTCTCTCTCTCTCTCTCTCTCTCTCTCTCTCTCTCTCTCTCTCTCTCTCTCAGGTGTGGCATATCAGTGTTATCATGGTTTCCTGAGGGCTATTCAGGAGGGAAACATCCAGTGGGAGAGTCGCACATATCCCTATCCTGGAACACCAATAACACAACGCTTCTCACACAGTCAGTGAACAATCTCACACACACTGACACGTATACACACACACACACACACACTACAATCTCACTCTTTCTCTCACACACTGACACGTACACACTTAAACACACACACATACACTCAAGCACACACACTGACACGTACATACATACACACACTAACATGTGTACACACACACACACACACACACGTACTCACACACTCAAAAATGTGTTTGATGTTAGGGTTAGTGTGAAGGAACCTAGTATTCACACATCCTGATTTCTCTCACACACACACACACACACACACACACACACACACACACACACACACGTGACACACACACACACACACGGTGACACACACACACACACACACACACACACACACACACACACAGTGACACACACACACACACACGGTGACATGCACACACACACACACTGACACGTACACTCTCACACACACACACACGCACAGTGAATGATATGGACCGAGAGATATATGTGTTCAGCAGCCTGAGAGTCTGAGAGAAAAAGCTTTCCTCAGTCGGCTTGTGCGTGATCTGAGTGGAGGATGCGGGCACTCCTTCCAAACTTCAAAGATAAAAGAGGCATTGTTGTGCCTTCTTCAGCACCGCATCTGTGAGAGGAGTCCTCTGTTACAGTGAACGCTGCCTCTGGGTGTGCGGCAGGCAGCTTTATCAGTGGCGCACCAGACACTGTGCACACACTCGCACACCACACACTCACACACACACACACACACTTGCACACTACTCTCTCGCACACTCACACGGACACACACTCACATACTATACTCTCGCACACACTCACACAGACTGCACACTCACACAGACTCGCGCACACACTCACACAAACACACTCGCACACTACACTCTCGCACACACACTCGCACACTACTCTCTCGCGCACACACTCGCATGGACGCACTCGCACACTACTCCCGCGCGCGCACACACACGGACACACACACTCGCACACTACTCTCTCACACACGTACACACTCACATGGACACACACACACTTGCACACTACACTCTTGCACACACACACACACACACCTGCACACTACTCTCTTGCACACACACTCACACGGACACACACTCGCACACACACACTTGCACACCGCACAAACTCACACGGACACACATACACTTGCACACCACACACACTCGCACACTACACTCTCGCACACTACACACGCTGTACACTACGATCTCGCACTCTCTGACACACACACACCACGCGCACTAATCTATTACACACACACACACACTCCCACTGACACACACTCCCACACTACACTCTTGCACACACACACACACACACACACTGCACACTACACTCTTGCACACACACACACGCTGACACACACTCACACAGACACACACTCTCGCACACTCACACAGACACACACACACACACACACACACTACTCTCTCGCACACACTCACACAGACACACACACACGCTGACACACACACACACACACACACACTCACACACAGACACACACACACACTCACACAGACACAGACACTCACACCGACACACACACACACACTCACCAGTTTCCTGATGTTTAGTAGAATTAGATCACACTAGATTCTTTTGAAATGACTCTTTTGAACCAGTTCTTTTAATGAGCCACAAGTGATTAGTTTGAATCAGAGCTTCTGAATCACTCACTGATGAGATGTTGATTATTCAGATGTATGAAATGCTAACTATTGACAGTATGTAGCATACTGTTGTTGAGTTTGTTGTGTGTGTGTGTCGCAGGTGCGTGTTACTACGACTCGAACCAGTCGATGTATGTGTTCGGCGGCTGCACTCAGAGCAGCTGTAACGCAGCGTTTAATGATCTGTGGCGTCTGGATCTCAACAGTAAGGAGTGGATCCGGCCGCTGGCATCAGGTCAGACTCAGTGTGTGTGAGAGAGTGTCTCATTGTGTGTGTGTGTGTCTGTGTGTGTGTGTGTGTGTGTGTGTGTGTGTGTGTCTCTGTGTGTGTGTGTGTGTGTGTGTGTGTGTGTGTGTGTGTGTGAGTGTGTAGCCAGTCTCCGTCCAGTCACTGTGTGTGTTGTGTGTGTGAGTGTGCTGTCACACAGTCCGTCAGTCACTCTTGTGTTGTGTTGTGTTCAGGCTCGTATCCGTCTCCTAAAGCCGGAGCCACGCTGGTGATGTGCAGAGATCTGCTGGTGCTGTTCGGCGGCTGGACGCGGCCCAGTCCGTACCCTCTCCACCAGCCCGAGCGCTTCTTCGACGAGATACACACCTACTCGCCCTCCAAGAACTGGTCAGACTCTTTACCCAATCTGACCCTGGAGCACAAAACCAGTCATACGGGTCATCAGATTTATGCATCATCTGAAAGCTGAATAAATAATCTTTCCATTGATGTATGGTTTGGACAATATTTGAAAATCTGGAATCTGAGGGTGCAAAAACTAAATCTAGTTTTATATCTAAAACTATATCTAAATATTGAGAAAATCATCTTTAAAGTTGTTCAAATGAAGTCTTGGAAATGCATATTACTAATCAATAATTAAGTTTTGATATATTTACAGTACAAAATATCTTCATGGAACATGATCTTAACATCTAATGATTTTTGGCATAAAATAAAAATGTATAATTTTGACCATACAATGTATTGTTGTCTATTGCTACAAATGTAGCTGTGCTGCTTATGACTGCGTCTGTGCTGCAGAGACACATTTAATCTTCATTTATTCACAAATTACCGTAAAAAAAATCCGCCAAATTATGTTTGATTTTTCCCTAAATTACGGTAGATTTCCCTCCTAAAACTCTGTTTTGCATTTTAATTTAAAATAGTTAAAAATATTATATATATATATATTTTTACAGTAATAGTTGCTCTATGAAAAGTTTTATTTTTCTAGATTTTTATTTTTAATACCATATTTGAATTTGAATCAATCAAAGCAAATATAATCGGTTAAAATAATAATAAAATAAAACGATAATAAAATCGTAATAATTTATCAAATGTTTAACATTAATAGCTCCTTAATGATTTTTTTACATTCTATATGTTTGTGATTGAATACAAATGTATCATTAATATAATAAATCAATAAATAAACGTTTAATCGTGTATTTAAATATAATGATCAAACAACAATTTCTTGGTATTAGACATTTTTTATGTAAATATTTTTAAATTTTCTGAATCAACGATGAACTGACTTTAACGGAAAATTGAGTATTAATTGTTTTGCATTATTGCACATGGTTTCTTATGTAATACTGTAAAGCTGCTTTGACACGATCTGTATTATTAAAAGCTATGAATGATATCGGACGGATATCGGTATCGGCCGATAATGGCTTTAAATGTAAATATGGGCCCGATATGAAGAATTATGCCGATAATCTGAATAACTCGCATGTGCTCAGGCTGTGCTAGTGATTAGATCAGCTGTGTGGCTCGTTCTTGAAGCTAAGTTTAGTCCGAATGATGATTAAATTAATTGTTTTGGATCTGGATTTAATCTGAGAATGCAGCACAGAATGCCGGTGAGGAGTTTTAGTTCAGTAGGGGGCGCTGTTGGCCTACTTACAATTAAATGAACGCAAAATACACAAATCATATTTAGACTGTTTCACAGGAAGCGGTGTGTGTCAGACAGGAAGTGGAGCCTGTAACTCCGCCCCCTCTCTCTCCCGCAGGTGGAACTGCATCGTGACGACTCACGGGCCGCCGCCGATGGCGGGACACTCGTCCTCCGTGATCGGCAGCACTATGGTGGTGTTCGGAGGCTCTCTGGGCGCGCGGCAGATGTACGTATGACGCGAGAGAGAGTCGGCTGCGAGCGAGTCGCGTGTTTATCGTGTGTTTGTGTCGCAGGAGTAACGAGGTCTGGGTTCTGGATCTGGAGCAGTGGTCCTGGTCCAAACCGGTCGTCAGCGGCCCGTCTCCTCACCCGCGCGGGGGACAGTCTCAGGTAACAGCGCCGCCCGCCTCAGTCTCTCACTGACTCCCATGATGCTCGGAGTCTGAGACGCTCACTGTGTCGTGTTTCTCAGATCGTGATCGACGGAGAGACGCTACTGATTCTGGGCGGCTGCGGCGGACCGAACGCTGTGAGTGTGTGTGAGAGAGTATAGTGTGTGAGAGAATAGTGTGAGTGTGTGTGAGAGAGTGTGTGAGAGAATAGCGCATGTGTGTGAGTGTGTGTGTGTGTGTGTGTGTGAGAGAGAGTGTGTGTGTGTGTGTGCATGTGAGTGTGTGTGCATGTGTGAGTGTGTGTGTGTGAGAGCATGTGAGTGAGCGTGTGAGTGAGCGTGTGTGTGTGTGTGCGGGAGGAGTGAGTGTGTGTGTGAGCGAGCGAGTGTGTGTGTGTGTGAGAGCATGCATGTGTGTGTGTGAGTGAGTGAGCGTGTGTGTGTGTGTGAGCGTGTTTGTGTGTGTGTGTGAGAGAGCGAGCGTGTGTGTGAGAGAGAGAGTGTGTGTGTGAGAGAGAGAGTGAGTGTGTGTGTGTGTGTGAGAGAGAGAGTGTGTGTGTGTGTGTGTGTGTGTGTGTGTGTGTGTGTGTGTGAGTGAGCGTGCGTGCGTGCGTGTGTGTGAGAGAGTGTGAGAGAGAGAGTGTGTGAGCATGCGTGTGTGTGAGAGAAAGAGAGAGAGAGTGTGTGTGTGTGTGTGTGTGTGTGTGAGAGAGTGTGTGTGAGTGAGCGAGCGTGCGTGTGTGTGAGAGAGAGAGAGTGTGTGTGAGAGAGAGTGTGTGAGCATGCGTGTGTGTGAGAGAAAGAGAGAGAGAGAGTGTGTGTGTATGTGAGAGAGTGTGTGAGTGAGCGAGCGCATGTGTGTGAGAGAGAGAGCGTGTGTGAGAGAGAGAGAGTGTGTGTGTGTGAGAGAGAGAGAGAGAGTGTGTGTGTGAGAGAGAGTGTGTGTGTGTGTGTGTGTGTGTGTGTGTGTGTGTGAGTGTGTGTGTGTGTGTGTGTGTGAGAGAGTGTGTGTGTGTGGAGGTGCGCTGCAGTGACGTCTGTGTGTGCAGCTGCTGAAGGACGCGTGGCTACTGCACATGAGCTCCTCCTCCTGGACGTGGCAGCAGCTGCGTGTGGAGAACGAGGATCACGGCGCGCCGGAGCTCTGGTGTCATCCGGCCTGCAAGGTGACTTCAAACGTTCACTTCCTGATTACAGAGAAACTCACAATCGCGAGGAAAAAGTCAGGATTAGAAGATATAAAGTCACAGTTACCTTTTTAAATTGTTGTTCCAACAAAAACAAAGGTGATGTCAGAATCCTTGTCAGAAGTAAGAATCCTTGATTTAAGTTCTCACAATTCGGAGTAAACGATTGCGAGAAAAAATGTCTGAATTGTGAGATAAAAAGTCGTAATTACATTATTTTGTCTGCTTAAACTCCCCCTCTTTCTTACAATCCACTGCAAGGTCGCATTCAGATCCACCCTACATGCTTTCCTTCAGATGTACATCACAATACGAAAAACAAGATTCGTCACTATTACTGTTACATTGCAGTTTAAATTCAATTAAAGTCAGCTCTGCGAGACGTAAAGTCAATTATGAAAAAAATCTGAATGACAATGTAAACTCATAATTCAAAGAAACTCTGAATTGTGAAACGTGATTTGTTGCTATATTGGTCACATCACACAGTACCTCTCTTTCTCTCTCTGTCTCAGGTGGGTCAGTGTGTGGTGGTTTTCTCTCAGGCACCATCGGGTCGAGCTCCTCTCAGCCCGAGTCTGAACTCTCGGCCCTCGCCCATCAGCTCGACGCCCGCCCCTCTGGGCCCGGACCTGCGCTCCCAGTCTCCGGTGCGTGGCGCGGTCGAGGAGGCGCCCTGCGTGAACGGCCGATGGGGGACCCTGCGTCCCCGAGCGTCTGCCCGAGCCTCGCCCTCGCGGGGCCCCGACAGCCCACCACTGCTCAACGGCTCCTCGCCCTCCACCAGCCCGGTGCAGGCGGCGTCTCCGCCCACTCGGGACAGCTGGGACGGCTCGCCCTCCACTGAACCGCCCGCTTCTAACGGGCTGCACACGCCTCCGCAGGCCGGGTCACCGCGCACCCCTCCCGGCGCCGTTTCTCCCGCCGCCCTGCGCCGCGGTCTGGAGGCCGTCAAAGCTTCCTCCTCACTGCCATCCTCTTCCTCGCTGTCCCAGCCGGGCACATCTGCCGGCACATCACCCGCCTCCTCCAGCCCGCCGCAGCCCGCCGACGCACCCTCCATCCCGCCTATCGCCCGCCGCCTCGCCCACCACCCGCCGCAGAGCCTGAACGTGGGCAAGCCGCTGTACCAGTCGCTCAACTGCAAGCCCATGCAGATGTACCTGCTGGACATTTCTCGTGCCAAGTCGGGCGGCGTGGTGTCGTGGCGGGCGTACGGGAGCAGCGGAGCGCCCAGCGCCGTCACCGGGCCGCCCGAGACCAGCCTGCACACGGTGGTTCAGGGCCGCGGAGAGCTCATCATCTTCGGCGGCCTGATGGACAAAAAGCAGAACGTGAAATATTACCCCAAAACCAACGCCTTGTACTTCGTCCGCGCCAAGAGGTAATGGAGGAACGGCGACGACTGCTGCCCTTACACTAACTTACCTTAAAATACAGCTCCACACATATAAAGGACACTCAAACATAGATGTGTTTTCAGTTTCTGAGCGAGCGGATGATGTTTTTGCTATGAGAGAGAGAGAGAACTCTAGAAGGGAATGTTTTGCTGCATCTCACTCTCAGAAACGCTGAAGGATTCAGACGATTGTAGGAGGAACTGATGAAACTGACCTTTTTTACCGCTCTTTTGGCCTGCAATGTTTACATTGTGTGTGTGTGTGTGTGTGCGAGCTTGCGTTTGTGCGCGTGCGTGCGTGTGTGCGTGCGCGTGCGTGTGTGCACTTGCGTGCGTGTGTGCGCGTGCGTGTGTGCTCTTGCGTGTGTGTGTGTGTGTGTGTGAGAGAGAGTGTGATGGTACTGTTGAGGGAATGACTGTGGTCTGTAAACAGAAATAAAGTTATCCGTGTCTTAATTCTCTGATATAATGTTGCGTGTGTTTTTTAACGGAATAAAGCTGTTATTTACATTGTCACATGATCTGCTCTTCAAACACCATCTCGATTCACACACTTCTGCTACATTTTAACGCCATTATTGTTTTATTTTAGGTTTATAAATTTAAAAGCTGACATGTTTGTGAGATGTAAAGTCATGTAATTGATTTAAAGTCAGATTTGCGGGGGGGGATGTGGTGGTGGTCAGAATTGCGCTAAGTCAGAATTGTGTAAAAATGTAATAAATGATATAAAGTCAAAATTTAAAAAGTCAAAATTGCCAAAAGTCATAATTGCAAGATGTGAAGTCAAAATTGAAAATAAAAATCTAAATTGTGAAGTCTGAATTGCGGGATGTCAGAATTGTGTAAAGTAATTAATTATTCCAAGATATAAAGTAAAATTGAATAAAAAAAACAATGCGAGACTTAAGGTCATTTCAAATTTTCGTCCGAAATGTTTGCATGTTGAAAAATAAAAAGGACCTCACGTTCTGTCAATCACGTTTACACACTGCCTCTGAAATTTTCGTCCGTCATAATTTTTGGATCGGGTTCAATTTTTTACATTTTCGCATCCGTGGCGAGTATTTGGAGAAGTGTTTTGGCACTTCAGAGCCACCGTACAAGCAACGGCAAAATCCAGAATGATGATTGTCAAGTTCATCCACTTCATCTCGCAGCACAAAGCACTGTATACAGATCACGAGTTCACAGAAACTGGCGGTCTTCCTGTTAATACGTGGCTCTAGTATCGCTAGCATCAAACTGAGCCGCTGACATCGTTAAGTGAACACTGAATCGACTGCGATAATCCCGCTGATCCTTAATAAGCATCGTCCTCGCTATATTTTAGGATCGGACCCAATATTTTCTTTCTTTACATTTTTTTTTGAAGACGCGAGAGTACGGCCAAATCATCCTCAATGCTTAAATACATTTTGTATCGTTTTGCAAAATCTAAATAGTCAAAATGTGACGTCAGAATTGCGTAAAAAATATAATTGCGAGATGTAAATTCCGAAATGTGAAAAAGTCAGAATTACAAAAGAAATCAAATATTTTATAAACATTTTTTATTTAATGTTTGATTCCTTTTTATATTTACAAATACATTTAACTTTATATATTTACATTATTTAATGTTTATTCACTCTATATATATATATATATATATATTCATTAGTATGTTTGTAATTGGTAATTTTCTGCCATCAGTGGTTTGTTCTGGTTTAGTTTCGGTTCTTTCGCCACCTTTAACCCATTTAAATTCAGTCTGCGGTGCTCCGTCCTGATTGGCTGAGCGCTGGGTGGAGGCAGTGAGGTGGAGCAGCAGCCGCGCGGTGATTGGTCGGGGGGCGGGGCAGTGGGCGGGGCGTGACGCCAGCGCTCGTGTTTATCAGAGAGAGTGTCACGAGCAGAGACGCGATCAGACTCGGTAAGACTAAACACTTATGTAACATGTTTAATTCATTTCTTTGTTTTTAGTAATGTAATGCATAACTTAAACACTTAAAACAAATGCTACAATCACATAAAGATATCCCACCTGAAAAAATACTGTAGTGTTTTGAACCATATTATAGTACAGTGTATTATACTGTATATCTGTTTATGAACGCTGTATAGTGAGCTGATGATAAATGTTATAGTATACTATAGTTTTTACTACAGTTAACTAGTGTATTGAAGTATAATCTATTGTTATAGCACTCATTGGGTAAAGTAATTTGTTTATGCAACTATAGAATCATCACAACACATTAATTCACGTACTTTACTGTAGTATGCTTCATAAACACTGTAGTATTAATTATAAATTACTGTAGTATTTATACTCTTTGCCAAAAATAACCATGGTTTTATTATAGTAACCATGTTTTTTGTGTGTATTGATCACCATTTAGGCTATATAACCAATGCTTTGTTACAAATATGATGGTTAAACTACAGTAAGCATGCTTTTATTTTTGCATCGTTATATGACCCCTTTAAATGAAAACATGATTTTTTGTTCGTTCATAAATCATTGTGATGACAGTAACTTCTCGTTTCAGGTTTGAGTCATAAACGCTTCTGTGACCGAGTGAAACAACAACTGAAACATGATAATAGAGTATAAGATTACATACATGAATGGTGTGAGATAACACACACACTCGCTCACACACACACTCAGACACACACTCAGACACTCACTCACACACACACTCACTCACACACACTCTCTCTCACACACTCACTCTCTCACACACTCACTCTCTCACACACTCACTCTCACACACTCACTCTCTCACACACTCACTCTCACACACACTCACTCTCACACACACTCACTCACACTCACTCACACACACTCACACACTCACACTCTCACACACACTCTCTCACACACTCACTCTCTCACACACACACACACACACACACACACACACTCACACACACACACAGACACACACTCGCTCACACACACACACACACACACACACACACACACACACACACACACACACACACACACACACACACACTCACAGACAAATACACACACTCACTCACACACACACACACACACACACACACACACACACACACCTCACTCTCTCACACACTCACACTCTCACACACACACACACATCACACACACTCACTCTCACACACACTCACTCACACACACACACACACACACACACACTCACACACACACACACACACACACACACACACACAAATACATACACACTCACACACACACACACACACACACACACACACACACACACACACTCGCTCACACACACACACACACACACACACACACACACACTCACACAGACAAATACACACACACACACATACACACTCACTCACACACTCTCACAGACAAATACAAACATTCGCTCACACACACACACAAACACACACTCATTCTCTCTCACACACACAAACACACACTCACTCTCTCTCACACAAATACACACTCACTCTCTCTCTCACACACACACACACACACACACACACACTCGCTCTCTCACACACCGACACACACACACACACACACACACACACACACACACACACGCACTCGCTCTCACACACACACTCCAGTAGGATCGGTGGGTTTTCCGTCATGCATCTCGTGAGCTCTCCGGCCATGCCCCGGGCCCTGTGGCCCCCGCTGGACTTCAGTCTGGGTGCGCTGGCGTGCTGCGGCGCGTGTGTGTTGACGAACCCGCTGGAGGTGGTGAAAACGCGGCTACAGCTGCAGGGGGAGCTAGCGGCGCGGGGCTCGTACCAGAGACTGTACCGCGGCGTGCTGCAGGCGCTGTGGGTTGTAGCCGGCGCTGACGGACTCCGGGGCCTGCAGAAGGGCCTGACCGCGGCACTGCTGTACCAAGGCCTGATGAATGGCGTGCGGCTCGGGTTCTACTCCTACACGGAGGCCGCGGGGCTCACGGACCCCCCGGGCGGGCGTCTGGCCGCAGGAGCCGCCGCTGGCGCACTGGGCGCGTTCATCGCCTCGCCCGCGTATCTGGTAAGAGACCCGCGCTGGGTCATGTGATCTCGGTAGATGCATAGAATGAGGCTTGCAATCACTATCCACATAAACGATTCATAACGAATGTCATGGAATGCTTTTCGTTACATTATCGGGCAACAGTGTTAATTTAAATACATTTAGATGAATCTTTAGGGCTATTAAAGTGATTCAGTCTTGATTAACATCAGTGACTCGGGCAATAGTGACTAAATTAGGCTGCTGGCCCTTTAAGACCGAATGCATGGATACAATACTAATACACGGTCTCTCTAATGTTTACGTGAATACTCGTCAATACGGATATTTCGACATCATTTTGTGTGTAATTCTCCGTTCACGCGATGAGAGAGTACTCGCTCTGGTCGTCAAACATACTGACATTATTTAGCGTTTTATGCGCAATATTTTAGCTTACATTCATATGTTCGCATCTAACTTCGTTATGATGAATCTCTTCCCGAATCGTCCCTCTGAAACATTTCCGTCGCGTTTTTTTCGTTGACGATAGATTTACGTCGCAATTTTTGTAATTCAAAAATAATTCTCATTCGTTGTCGTCAGTGAAAAAAAAGTCGTTGACGAATAAAACGAACACCGATGTGCGCTGAAAAAGCGTGCATGCGGTTATTATTGCGCCTGACCGTATTGAATATGCATTTGTACGAGTTTCCATTTCAGACGCTAAATTTATTGGAAGAGAGTATTAAAATGAATCACGCAATGCGATTTATTAACGTTTGCGCTCGTCAAATTACTAAGATTTACGCCATTATTTAATGCCCTAAAAAGCATGTCTTAAATTTGCTAGCTGTTCTTGTAAAACTAACACTAAGTTTAATTTTTCTATATTTTACATACTAGTTTTCAAAAAAAAAAAAAAAAAAAAAAAAATCCTTTCTACGTGTACTGCGTTAGGCTAACCAGGACTTGTAATGGCACTTGCATGTTATTGCTCTTTTGTTGGTTTTGATTGCTTCTATAATGTCCTCATTTCTAAGTCGCTTTGGATAAAAGCGTCTGCTAAATGACTAAATAAAAAAAAAAAAAAAAAATTTGCGCTGCTCTCGGTAGATTGCGCTGCTCATTATGGAAATGTTCTTTAATGTGCGCATTGTTAGTAAATCACACGCAGAATTTTCCCTCCCATCTGCGCTTTTATTGAATTAAGCTCTAACGCTAATTTGCCCCATTTAGTAAATCTGGCCCTAAGTTTGGTGAGCTCGGACCTGAAGACATGTCTTCATACATCACGGCGTGAACTCTTAGCTGAATTAAAAGAACGCAAAGCTACGCGTCGCAGGAAAGTGCAGGAGATCGCATATTTTCACATTTTAGATTATACGATGAACTGTGAGGTGCCGCACAGTGTGACGTCACATCATGACCATTACAGTGTCCATTCGTAGACATCTTTGCATTCTTAAAGCATAGTGTGACGCGGCTGAACACTGCGCTCTTTGTTTGTTTAGCGCGCTGCATTTAAACATCTTGCAGCATCAGGTCAGGGTTCCTGGTTGTTTACCGTGTTTAACCGACTCGTTTTCTGGAACAGTCGGGTGCAGTAACTGGAGTTGTTGTCTGTTTACTGCTGCATCAATTACTGTGGCGCTGCACACACACACACACTCTCTCTCACACACGCACACACACACACACACTGAGTGCTGACAGTAAGACAGCCGGTGACAGGCTCAAATATCAAAACGAAAGGAGTATATATATGCATGAAATGCACTGTACGACAGGTGGCTGCTTACAGGAGTGTTATGTAAGCGTGACGTTTTCCTCATGTGTGTGTCTGTGTTTGTCCGTCAGGTGAAGACGCACCTGCAGGCGCAGACGGTGACGGCCTTCGCAGTCGGACACCAGCACAACCATCAGGTACTGAGTCATGTGATTCACGTCTAATTTAGACTTATTTTCCAGCACCATATATGCATGTGTGGTGCCAGGAGTGTTATGTAAGCGTGACTCATGTGTGTCTGTGTTTGTCCGTCAGGTGAAGTTACCTGCAGGCGAGACAGTGACCCAGTCGGACACCAGCACAACCATCAGGTACTGAGTCATGTGATTCACGTCTAATTTAGACTTATTTTCCAGCACCCACCCAAAATATGTGACCTGAACTGTGACCACACTGTGTGTGTATGTGAGAGAGAGAGAGACTGTGTGTGTGTGTGTGCAGAGAGAGTGTGTGTGTGTGTGTGCATGAGAGAGAGTGTGTGTGTGTGTGTGTGTGTGTGTGTGTGTGAGAGAAACCATAGACAACGTGTGTGTGTGTGTGTGTGTGTGTGTGTGTGTGTGTGTGTGTGTGTGTGTGTGGTGTGTGTGTGTGTGTGTGTGTGTGTGAGAGAGTGTGTGTGTGCATGTGCAAATGTATGTGGTTTATGAGGACACAAATGTGTATAATGACATGGGTATTACAGGTATTACAAGGAGAAGGTGATTATGAGGAGATTTTCAGTGTCCCCATAATTCAAAATGCTTATAAATCATACAGAATTCGTTTTTTGGGGGCAAGTAAAAATCCACAAAGTCTCCTGTGAGGGCTAAGTTTAGCTGTAGGGCAATAACACATACAGTTTGTACAGTATAACAACCATTACGCCTATGGAGAGTCCCCGTAAACCATAAAAACCAACGTGTGTGTGTGTGTGTGTGTGTGTGTGTGTGTGTGTGTGTGTGTGTGTGTGTGTGTGTGTGTGTGTGTGTGTGTGTGTGTGTGTGTGTGAGTGCATACTTGAGTATATTTGAGTTTGAGTATACTTGTGTATTGTATGAGAATATTTGAGTTTGAGTATACTTGTGTATTGTATGAGTATATTTGTGTATGTTTGAGTATGTTCGAGTGGGTTGTGTGAGTATATTCGAGTTTGAGTATATTTGAGTGTATTGTATGAGTATATTTGGGTTTGAGTATACTTGTGTATTGTTTGAGAATATTTGAGTTTAAGTATATTTGAGTGTATTGTATGAGTATATTTGTGTATGTTTGAGTGGGATGGTGGGTTTTCCCTGTTGTTTTATTGACAGTGTTTGTGTTGTTCAGGGCGTGTTGAGCGCGTTCGTTCCATCTACCGCCGTGAGGGTGTGACGGGTCTGTGGCGGGTGTTAACGGGGCGGTCCCCAGGGTCATGGTGGGGTCAGCGGCTCAACTGGCCACGTTCAGCTCGGTTAAAGACTGGGTCACACGCGCCCAGGTCAGCACACACACATATCTGCATTTGTAAATGAGCACAGACTCACATGTGTGAGAATGGAATCCAGCACTAGTTGAGTTTGTGGATGTGTTTGCAGTGGTTTGATCCTCACAGCTACCTCACAGCGCTCACTGCTGCCATGGTCAGCGGGGTCACCGTGGCGATTACCATGACGCCGTTTGATGTCATCAGCACACGCCTGTACAACCAACCGGTGGACGAGTTCAAAAGGGTAAAGCACACACTATATAAGACTATATAAAACAACATTAACCCTTGTGCATCAATATAAACAAGTCACACATAGGTCCATAGTGGACAAAAATGTGAAGCTTAGGAGCACAGACGTAAGTTTGGTCTCATTTTAAAGAAGACCCGTGGCAGATTATTGAAGAAAACCAGTTTAAAAAGTGAAACCAAAAATATTTAAACAGTTTATTAAAAATTATTTATGAACGATATCAAAGCCATCAATCTAAACAAGTGGTGTTCCAAATTTGAGGTTGATATCTCAAAGAATGAGCTTTCAGTGAGATATTGTTTGGGCACAGTATCATATTTTCTCCATTAGATGCTGCAAAATTATAGTAGAATTTATCTCTCAAATATTACACACACATACACACAAACACACTCTGACAGCTATAACACACACACACACACACTCTCTCACACACACTCTCACACACACACACACACACACACACACTCTCTCACACACACACACACACACACACACACACAAACCACACTTTGACTTCCATACCAACACACACACACACACACACTCTCTCTCTCTCTCTCACACACACACACACACACTCTCTCTCACACACACACACACACACACACACACACACACAGTCCCTCTCTCTTTCTCACACACACACACACACACACACACACAATAATAGCTGCTATATTAATCCAGTTGGCTCTATAATATGCAGAAGCAGAAAACAGGAACAAAGCCAGTATTTCCTTAATAGAGCAAACCTGAAAAATTGCACCGTCTGTAAATAATAGTAGAAAATAAACATTGAAGCCTTGGCAACAGAATAAAAGCCTAATAACATACATTTAATCATTTTAAAGTTAAACGGCACTGCGATTAAAAATATCAGTTTTAATGGGTTTCAATGGGGACATTTTAGTCAGTTAGCATTAACACAAGCAACATTATAAAACAACAAACACAACTGAAATTGTTAACAATGTAGAGTTTGTATTAAAAGCAAGCGTCTTTTTCAGGGGCGTCTGTATTCTGGGTTTGTGGACTGTCTGATGAAGGTTTGCACTGCTGAGGGGATCATGGGTCTGTATAAAGGAATGACGCCAGTGTTTGTGCGTCTGGCTCCTCATACGGTTCTCAGTATGCTATTATGGGATGTCCTGAGACAGCGAGCGCTGCTGTACACACACGGAGCGGTGTCATAACGCACATACTAACGCTTGAAATGCAGTTGAAGAGGACCTCACCGGTGTGTCTTATCTCTGATATAACCCTTTGCATTTTTTAACTTGTAGTTTATTATTAAAGTTTTTACTGAATGACTTCGGTGTGACTGTGTTTATCCAGAAAACAGATAACGACACAAGAGACGTCAATCCATGCAGTCTTCCTGAGCCCATTTGTGAAATCAGGATAATTAAATGTTTTGATCAGCTGAACACGTTTGATACAAAATATTTAGTTCCCTTGAGAGTTATACTGTTCCCTTGTGTGTGTGTGTGTGTGTGTGTGTGTGTGTGTGTGTGTGTGTGTGTGTGTGTGTGTGTGAGTGCGTGTGTGTGTGTGTGAGTGTGTGTGTGTGAGTGCGTGTGTGTGTGAGTGTGTGTGTGTATTTCTCAATACTTGGGTCACTTTTTCAGAACTCTTCACGCTGTGGATTATTTATCGTTGCATTAAATTTGCAACATTTCCACAGCAATATTATATCATAGAAAAAAATATTCTGAATGTTTAATAAAAAATCAATGCAGGTGCATGTAGCTTAACACCTTCACAAGTGTACAAAAGGGGAAAACTTGTAATGTAAACATGGATACTGCAGTGGATTATAAACAGTAGAGATATCATGTATTGTAAATAAACGTTCCTAGAAAACAGTATAATGCTCCCTGATGTTAGTGTGTTTTAGATTGGCGTGTTATGAGTGATGTGTTTGTTTGGTGAAAATAGTGTTGAGGAATGGCTTATTTAAAGCATTAATGAAGTGTTTTAGTGCATTTTGAATGTGAAATTAACTATGTCAAGCTGAAAGATGGAGTGTGAAGAGTTTTGAGAAAGGTATTGTGTGTCAGTGATTTTGTGTGTGTGTGTGTGTGTGTGTGTGTGTGTGTGTGTGTGTGTGTGTAAGATTGTGTGTGTGTGTGTGTGTGTGTGTGTGTGTGTGTGTGTGTGTGTGTGTGAGGATGTATTGTCAGCGATTGTAAAAAAATTAGTTTTTGTGAAAATAAGTTAATGTAATTTTAAATGTGTATAATGAACATTTTTGTCAGTTGAACCTGTTTAAGTTTCTCAGAGTTTGTTAAAACTTACATTTAAAAGCATCATGTTCGCTTTTTCTCTGATGTCGGTTAATGGTCACATGCAGGTAAACAAATATGAACTCTTTTTAGTGTATGTTTAATTCAACTGGAGTTGAATTTTTAAATGATTTTGTAATTGTTATGATTAAATGTATTAGCCTTTCAGCAGCTCACGAATCCCTAAAACACGACTAAATAAACTTCAAGTCATTATGTTTGAAATCTAGTTTCGCTTAGGAATAAACAGATCAAAAATAGCGCGCGCTTTTCAAATCGTGCGGCCGTTGTGAGGTAAACTAGAGTTTCTTATCATTTAATCTGCTGATTTTTTTCGTGTTTTTAAAATTCTGTGACAGTTCCGCGTTCTGAGGTTATGCTGACTGCATCTCATCCGTGTTTTTGAGCGTCTCTCTACGGTGTGTCCACAAGATGGCGCCGTATTCGCAGTGGCGGGAAGCGCACGTACTTCGCCTCAGGATGATGAAGTTCAGTCTCTTCTTGTTTTCTAGTTTAATCAGCGTTAATCTCTTTTATTGTGGCTGCCTTGGAACATTTGCCAACTGTACAGTGAGCGACGTTCCCTACCTAGGGAGCATGTGCACTTCAGATTCCCTTACGAAAATTACCAATACTTAAAAAACATAGTTAAATCACG
>CM050418.1:10454597-10467097 GCA_027564155.1 Gymnocypris eckloni scoliostomus | reverse complement strand
TATATAGTTTATATTTTGCTATATATCCAACTTTATATATAAAGTTGTGTGATTATATAGTTTATTTTTTGCTATATATCCAACTATACTATATATCCAACTTTATATATAGAGCTGGGTGATTATAGTTACATTTTGCTATATATCCAACATTATATATAGAATTGTGTGATTATATAGCTTATATTTTGCTATATATCCAACTTTATATATAGAATTGTGTGATTATATAGTTTATATTTTGCTATATATCCAACTTTATATATAGAATTGTGTGATTATATAGTTTATATTTTGCTATATATCCAACTTTATATATAGAATTGTGTGATTATATAGTTTATATTTTGCTATATATCCAACTTTATATATAGAGCTGGGTGATTATATAGTTTATATGTTGCTATATATCCAACTTTATATATAGAGTTGTATGATTATATAGTTTATATGTTGCTATATATCCAACTTTATATATAGAATTGTGTGATTATATAGTTTATATTTTGCTATATATCCAACTTTATATATAGAGTTGTGTGATTATATAGTTTATTTTTTTCTATATATCCAACTATACTATATATCCAACTTTATATATAGAGCTGGGTGATAATAGTTACATTTTGCTATATATCCAACTTTATATATAGAATTGTGTAATTATATAGTTTATATTTTGCTATATATCCAACTTTATATATAGTATTGTGTAATTATATAGTTTATATTTTGCTATATATCCAACTTTATATATAGAGTTGTGTGATTATATAGTTTATTTTGCTATATATCCAACTTTATATATAGAGTTGTATGATTATATAGTTTATATTTTATATATCCAACTTTATATATAGAATTGTGTGATTATATAGTTTATATGTTGCTATATATCCAACTTTATATATAGATTGTATGATTATATAGTTTATATTTTGCTATATATCCAACTTTATATATAGAGTTGTGTGATTATATAGTTTATTTTTTTGCTATATATCCAACTATACTATATATCCAAATTTATATATAGAGCTGGGTGATTATATAGTTTATATTTTGCTATATATCCAACTTTATATATAGATTTGTGTGATTATATAGTTTATATTTTGCTATATATCCAACTTTATATATAGAGTTGTGTGATTATATAGTTTATATTTTGCTATATATCCAACTATACTATATATAACTTTATATAGAGAGCTGTGATTATATAGTTTACATTTTGCTATATATCCAACTTTATATATAGAATTGTGTGATTATATAGTTTATATTTTGCTATATATCCAACTTTATATATAGAATTGTGTGATTATATAGTTTATATTTTGCTATATATCCAACTTTATATATAGAGTTGTGTGATTATATAGTTTATTTTTTGCTATATATCCAACTATACTATATATCCAACTTTATATATAGAGCTGGGTGATAATAGTTACATTTTGCTATATATCCAACTTTATATATAGAATTGTGTAATTATATAGTTTATATTTTGCTATATATCCAACTTTATATATAGTATTGTGTAATTATATAGTTTATATTTTGCTATATATCCAACTTTATATATAGAGTTGTGTGATTATATAGTTTATTTTTTTGCTATATATCCAACTTTATATATAGAGTTGTATGATTATATAGTTTATATGTTGCTATATATCCAACTTTATAAATAGAATTGTGTGATTATATAGTTTATATGTTGCTATATATCCAACTTTATATATAGAGTTGTATGATTATATAGTTTATATGTTGCTATATATCCAACTTTATAAATAGAATTGTGTGATTATATAGTTTATATTTTGCTATATATCCAACTGTACTATATATCCAAATTTATATATAGATCTGGGTGATTATATAGTTTATATTTTGCTATATATCCAACTTTATATATAGAGTTGTATGATTATATAGTTTATATGTTGCTATATATCCAACTTTATATATAGAATTGTGTGATTGTATAGTTTATATTTTGCTATATATCCAACTTTATATATAGAGTTGTGTGATTATATAGTTTATATTTTGCTATATATCCAACTATACTATATATACAACTTTATATAGAGAGAGCTGTGTAATAATACAGTTTACATTTTGCTATATATGTAACTATACTATATATCCAACTTTTTATAAATAGCTGGGCGATATTATATTTACGTTTAGCTATATATCCTGCTGTAGTATATATTAAACTACGGGTATAGAGCTGGGCGATAATATTGTAACATTTTGAAACAACTGTGTGTGTGTGTGTGTGTGTGTGTCTGTGTGTGTGTGTGTGTGTGTGTGTGTGTGTGTGTGTCTGTGTGTGTGTGTGTCGTGTGTGTGTGTGAGAGAGAGTGTGTGTGTATCTGTGTGTGAGTGTGTGTGTGTCTGTGTGTGAGAGTGTGTGTGTCTGTGTCTGTGTGTGTGTGTGTGTGTGTGTGTGTGTGTGTGTGTGTCTGTAATGTGTGTCTGTAGTGTTTGTGTTTGTTTGTGTGTGCGTCTGTAGTGTGTGTGTGTGTGTGTGGGCATGTTTATGTGGTTTATGAGGACACAAATTTGTATAATAACATGGTATGACATAGGTATTACAAGGAGAAGGTGATTTATGAGGACATTTTCAGTGTCCCCATAATTTAAAACGCTTATAAATCATACAGAGTGAGTTTTGAGGGAAAATATAAATGCAATGAGGGCTAAGTTTAGGTGTAGGTAGGTGTACAATAGCACATACAGCTTGTACAGTATAAAAACCATATTCGCTATGGAGAGTCCCAAACCATAAAACCAACATGAGTGTGTGTGTGTGTGTGTGTGTGTGTGTGTGTGTGTGTGTGTGTGTGTGTGTGTGTGTGTGTGTGTGTGTGTGTGTGTGTGTGTGTGTGTGTGTGTGTGTGTGTGTGTGTGTGTGTGTGTGTGTGTGTGTGTGTGTGTGTGTGTGTGTGTGTGTGTGTGTGTGTGTGTGTGTGTGGTGTGTGTGAATAACACAGCCGTTGTTCTTCTGTCAGGAGAGTACTGTGGGGAAAGTGCTGCTTCGCTCGGCGCCCTCTGCTGGAGGAGACGTGAACGGTGAGAAACCTCGCCTTTATATTCAATTCAATTATATGTTATATTATATATATATATATATAAGGCAAAAGACAGTAAAATCAAACAGTTAGTTAATGATATGTAATCAAACAGCGGTGAACACTATTAACAGCAATGATTATATGTTGCAATGAAACTTATAGCAAAGTTTGGTAGTTTTGTATGTTGTCTGAGGGTCGGCATCATCTCTTCTCATATCTTCGTATGGGCTGGATCCAGACTGAAGCTTGAGTAATTCCTAATTACAGAAGCAGAAACAGAGAAGCAATTAGACACAAGTAGAGTAGCTGCTGTTCAACCCAAGCAATAATGTGCATTTGATCTGATATAACTGCAGTACACGGTTATGAGAGGCATGAGGTCACTGCTTGGCTAAAGAGATGTGTGTGTGTGCGTGTGAATGTGTGCGTGTGTCTGTCTCTGTGTGTGTGTGTGTGTGTGTGTGTGTGTGTGTGTGTGTGTGTGTGTGTGTGTGTTGTGTGTGTGTGTGTGTGTGTGTGTGTGTGTGTGTGTGTGTGTGTGTGTCAGATGTGTGTGGATTCTGTCGTAAGCCGGTGCCGCTGTCTGAACGAGGCATTCCATGAAGATATTATGTAAACTTCCGACATTAAAACGTAATTATTGATTAGTATTATGCATTGCTAAGAATAACTTTAAAGATGATTTTCTCAATATGTAGATTTTTTTGCACCCTCAGATTCTCAAATATTGTCCAAACCATACATCAATGGAAATATTATTTATTCAGCTTTCAGATGATGCATAACTCTCGATTTCATAAAAATTGACCCTTATGACTGGGTTTGTGCTCCAGGGTCAAATATAATGTCAAAACTTTAAAATATAAACTTTTAAATTTTCTATATGTATGAATCTCAATCTCCTCTTATAGTAATTTCAATTCTGACCACAAAAGCTATTAGAGACCGTGTGTTATCTTATCTTAACTACCGATAGGAAGGTATTATTACAGAAACCTCTCAAATAACTGCTTAAGCTGTCCTAACGAACAGAGATGTTTAATGGTAGAAAAACACATTATCTGTCTTTCTCTTCGTTAGTGAGCGAAGCTGAAAACTTACCAAATAGAATCAGCTTTTTTTTGTTTTTTGTTTTTTTGTTACATGACTGTTATTAATATTACATGTGTAACTAAGAAGACCAACACTAATTCAAAACCATGATAAAAGCTTTGGTATGTGTCCGCAGGCCAGTCTGGAGCCGTGCTGGGCGTGCGGTGATGTCATTAAAGATCATGTGATCCGGCGCTGGGCGAGCCCGTGCAGACAGCCAATCGGAGAGCCATCTGGTCCTCAATGATGCTCTCTAAACTTCAGCACAAAGACATTATTTATTCATCGTACATTAAATGTTTTCCACGGAAGAGGACTAGGGCCAAGCAATAATCTAAAAGTAATACCAGCTCAAGATTAAAGTCGTCATAGTGCCAGATTAAACTCATTAAGTTTTGAGAATGAAGTCGTTGTGTATCGAGAAATTAATCGTTACATTTTGAGAATAAAGTGGTTGTGTTTCGATAAAAAACTCATTCAATTTCTAGAAAATTTTTGAAATAAAATGTTGAGAATAAACTCGTTAAATTTCGAGAATAAAGTTGTTTCGAGAAAAAACTCGTTATATTTCGAGAAAAATTCTAAATATAATGTTGAGAATAAACTCGTTAAATTTCGAGAATAAAGTCGTGTTTCGAGAAAAAACTCGTTATATTTTGAGAAAAGTTTAAATAAAATGTTGAGAATAAACTTGTTAAATTTCGAGAATAAAGTTGTGTTTCGAGAAAAAACTCGTTATATTTCGAGAAAAATTCTAAATAAAATGTTGAGAATAAACTCGTTAAATTTCGAGAATAATGTCGTTGTGTTTCGAGAAATCGTTATATTTCGAGAAAAATGTCTAAATATAATGTTGGGAATAAACTCGTAAAATTTTGAGAATAATGTCGTGTTTCGAGAAATCGTTATATTTCGAGAAAAATGTCTAAATAAAATGTTGAGAATAAACTCGTTAAATTTTGAGAATAAAGTCGTTGTGTTTCGAGAAAAATGTCTAAATATAATGTTGAGAATAAACTTGTTAAATTTTGAGAATGAAGTTGTGTTTCGAGAAATAAATTCGTTATATTTCGAGAAAAAATTTCTAAATAAAATGTTGAGAATAAACTCGTAAAATTTCGAGAATAAAGTTGTTGTATTTCGAGAAATTGTTATTTCGAGAAAAATGTCTAAATAAAATTTTGAGAATAAACTCGTTAAATTTCGAGAATAAAGTTGTGTTTTAAATTGTTATATTTAGAAAAATTTCTAAATAAAATGTTGAGAATAAACTCGTTAAATTTCGAGAATAAAGTTGTTGTGTTTCGAGAAATAAATCGTTACATTTTGAGAAAAATGTCTAAATAAAATGTTGAGAATAAACTTGTTAAATTTCAAGAATTTTTTTAAAATAAAATGTTGACAATGAATTTGTTAAATTTCGAGAAAATTATCAAATAAAATGTTGAGAATAAACTCGTTAAATTTCGAGAATAAAGTTGTCGTGTTTCGAGAAAAAAGTCATTATATTTCAAGAAAAATTTCAAAATAAAATGTTGAGAATGAACTCGTTAAATTTCGAGAATAAAGTCACTGTGTTTCGAGAAATAAAGCGTTACATTTCGAGAAAAATGTCTAAATAAAAGGTTGAGAATATACTCGTTAAATTTCGAAATCTAAATAAAATGTTGAGAATAAACTCGTTAAATTTCGAGAATAAAGTCGTTGTGTTTCGAGAAATTGTTATTTTGAGAAAAATGTCTAAATATAATGTTGAGAATAAACTCGTTAAATTTCGAGAATAAAGCGTTGTGTTTCAAGAAAAAACTCATTATAGTTTGAGAAAAATGTCTAAATAAAATGTTGAGAATAAACTCGTTAAATTTCTATTACATTTTTATTTTATTTTTTTTCTCTCAAAACAAAATAACTTTTTATTAATTTAATGAGATTTTATTTTGAATTTTTCTCCAAATTATTATTTTTTCTCTCAAAACACAACGACTTTATTCTTAAAATGTAATGATTTTTTTCATAACATTTTATTCTGACTTTCTTCTCCAAATTTAACAATATTTTTTTCAAACCACAACGACTTTATTCTTAACATTTTATAATTTTTTCTCAACATTTTATTTGGACTTTCTTCTCCAAATGTTTTTTTTTTCTAAAAACAAAATTACTTTTAATTAATTAATTTAATGAATTTATTCTCAACATTTTATTTGGACATTTTTCTTGAAAATTGAATGAGTTTAATCTCACATTACAATGACTTTAATCTCGAGATGTTTTCACCTTTTTACTATCGCTTGGATCTAATCCCCTTCCGTAGTTTTCAGTTGGAATGTTACTTTGTGTCAGAACCTTCAGTGAACATTCAAAAGTAACGTTCCCATAACGTTTGCAAAATGATACAATGGAATGTTCCCTTAAACATAAAAACGGAACATTCTAAAAAAATAGAACATATTGTGCGATCTGAGTGAAAATCTGCTGATGTTGAACACGAGACTGTGTTTTATCGTTAGGAAATACGCGCCGCAGTGTCGCGCATGCAGAGAGCTGATCATCCCGCGGGAAGATGGAACCGACAGCTTCACGGTGGAGTGTTTGGGTCACTCGTACCATGAGGACTGTTACCGATGTGAGGTGTGTGTGTGCAACTACACAAAAAACCTTAAATTTACGGTAAAAAAAACGGCAGCTGTGAATGCCAGATTTTTACCATAAAAAATACGGTAGCAACATTTTAGGTTTTACGGTTTTAACTTTTAAATACCGTAATTTAATTAACTGATACAATGTTAATATACCAATCTATTAAAGTACTGAAATCTGTACAGTACCTTTTGTAACGAGCAGGTGTCACGTGATGAACCAAAGCCAGCTTTTAAATATTAACATATATAGAACACTAATCACATCATCCAATACAAATCACATGTAATGTCCAATACAAAATTTCACCGTATATAGTACTGGAACTTATCGTTAACTATTAAACAGGTTTTTGCTGTAGCATTTTTACAGGGTTTTACCGTTAAATTGATGGTAGTTTTTTATGCACTAACAAAAAAACGGTAAGAAATAGTGCAAAATATACCGTATAAGGAATAGTAATATTTCCATATTTATAATTTACAGGTGTTTTACCAGTGTTTTGAGTTTTAGAGTTAACAGAAATGTCTGTAAAATTAACGCATAACGTTGTTTGTTACTTTTTCTGTTATTTTTGGATTATTAATATTTTACAGTGTCTGCATGAAATACTGAAGGACCTACTTACATTTAGTCATTTAGCAGATGCTTTTATCTTACAGAAGCAATCAAAATTAACCAAAGATCAATGATGCAAGTTTTTATTATTATATAATCAATAAAAATAATAGAGCAAGCTAGTGTATGTTTAATAACACATACAAAGAATACATATATAATACAAAAATATTAGAAAAATTAGTTTTTTTGATTAAGCGGTAAAGTAATAACGTGCAAGTTTTATATATGTATTTTTTTATTTTATTAATAAAATATGCAAATTAAACTTCTTTCAACATTGCATAAAATATCCAAATATATTATATAAAATATAAAAAATAAATGTATATAAATTCTTTGTATAATATTTGAAATAAATGCGATTTTCCTTGTTTTTTAGAACCACTATGAATACAAAGCTCTGAGTAAGAGGTTCTGTTGTGTTGATGAGCAGGTGATTAACACCTGCTGATGCTCTCTGTGTCTCAGGTGTGCCGTGTGCTTCTGTCTCCGGAGCCTGATGAGAACGGCTGTCACCCGCTGGACGGACAGATGCTGTGTAGACCGTGTCACCTGAATAAACCAATCTGACCTGATGATGATGATGATGATGATGATGATGGTGATGATGGTGATAGTGATAAAGATGATGATGGTGATGAAGATGATGTTAATGATGATGATGATGGTGGTGAAGAAGATGATGATGGTGGTGATGATGATGATAGTGATGATGAAGATGATGATGATGATGATGACAAACCGATTGTATGACAAACTGCAGCATTGGGATCTTTAATGCTTTGTTTATCACTCCACGGATTATATCAATGAACCCTATCGGCTGTAATGTGGTCTTTCTTGTAATATGCACAAAAGCACCAAAGATATTTATTCAACAGCGGCTTATTTCCAGCATAATAGCATTAAATAAACTACTAATATATATATATTCGCTGATGGCACCGAGATATTTATTTTCATAAATTTCTATTACATAAACAGTGTTGTAACTAGTTGGTTACATGTGAAATGTAATTAACACACACACACACACACACACACACACACACACACTCACTCACTCACTCACACACACTCACACACACACACACACACACACACACACACACACACACACACACACTCTCTCTCACACACACACACACACACACACACACACACACACACACTCTCTCACACACACACACACACACACACACTCTCTCTCTCTCACACACATTTCTTCTTCTTCTTCTTATGCAGTCCATCGATTACGAAGATGACGTTACTTCTAGGATGCGTTGTTGGAATGTTGAGACAGCCGCTGCTGTCGGCGGTGCCATTGAAGGTGGCTGTAAAGCCCAATCTGAGAGCCACATGACCTGCCCCAGTCAGGACATGTGAGTGCTGAGTCTGGGGATGGATGTGGTTGTGGCTGTGCGTGTTGGTATCTGCGCTGATGTAGCACCATTCTGTGTTGGGCGCGCTGTAATTCGCTCTGTTGGACCCCCAGATCGCATGCAGAGCTCCATACCTGTTGTTTCCAGGACTCCAGGGTTGATGCCGCAGCTTTTCAGGGTCCCCTTAAGATGGTTCTTGTAGCGACCCTTCTGCCCCCCAGGTCTCCTGTTAGCTGCGTATATCTGCCCATAGAGAACCTACCGGGGTAAGCGGTGGGAAGGCATGCGGATAACATGTCCAACCCATCGTAGGTGCCGCCTAGCAATGGTTGCCTCCATACTGCTGGAGTTGGTGCGCTGTAGGAGATTTAGTCTTTCCATGTAACACCTAGTATGCGCTGGAGGCATCTGATGTGAAAGCCCTCGAGATACTGAATATGCCTGCGGTAGGGAGTCCAAGCTTCTGCACCAAACAGCAGAGTGGAAACAGCCGCTTTGGTGAAGGTACGGAGATCTTTATGAACAAAAACTCGAGATCGAAGTCTACTGAAGGCAGAGGCGAGATTCATGCGTGCCTGGATCTCGTTGTCTATGAGGCAGGTGGGAGTTAGGATGCTTCCAAGATAGCAGAAGTGCTGAACAACCTTTACAGGTGTGCCATGGATGTAGAATTCAGGGGGTGTGAACCGGGGTCTGTGCAATGATCTCTGTTTTTGGATGTTAACGTGTAGGCCACAAGCTTGGTAGACTGTGCATGCAATATCCAGTGTGTGCTGTATTTCAGTAGGGCTGTGGGCTAGGAGGGCTCAGTCATCAGCGTATTGCAGTTCATGAATTGTGATGGTGGTGGTCTTGAAGGTTGAAGAGATTCCCGTCCAGACAAAACTGTAGGCAGACAGCCTCGTCGGGACTGTTGAGGGAGTTGCGGAAAAGGAGGGTGACTAAGGTTGAAGAGCCAGTACACACCCTTGTTTCACTCCTACCTGCACAGGAACGGAGGAGGATTGAGATGTACCCACAATCACACGAGCCTGCATGCCAACGTGAAACTGTTGTAGGATGTCCGGAAACCTTGGTGGCGCCCCCAAACCTCTCAAGAATGACTTGGCGGTGTCAATGGTGTCAAAAGCCTTTGCCAGGTCGATGAACAGGTCTTTGTTCTGTTCTCTGGCCTTCTCCTGCAATTGGTGCAGGATAAATATCATATCAGAGGTGGACCGATCCTTCCTGAAGCCGCACTGAGACTCGGGAAAGATCCTTTCTGTGATGTTCTTGGTTAAACGGGCCAGTCCTCGTTAATACGTTCCCTGCCACAGAGAACAGGGATATGCCACGGCTGTTACCACAGATGGTCACCCTTTCTCTTATGAATGGTAGTCTTGAGGGACAGTTTTTTGTTGTTTGGAGTTGGTGGAGGTTTTTGGTGAGCAGGTACCCGCCATTCTTTAAAGCCTCTGCAGGGATTCCAGCAGATGTATTGTCCTTGAGGCTTTGCGCAGTGCTGCGAGGACTTCTGAGAACCTGGGTGGGTAGGTGGGAGCTTTGGGAGGCGCTGCAGGACAGTGGGGTCAGTCGGGTTGTTATGATTGAGGAGGGTGTTAAAATGTTCAGCCCAATGCTGAAGTATTCCTTGTTTGTCTTTGTGCAGTATTGTACCGTCTGTAGATCTGATCGGGGTGATTCTGCGTTTTTGAGGTCCCAATAGTGCCTCAGAAAGCTTGCGAATTGTTGGTGTCCGCATAGCCTTGGATTTCATGGGCTTTCCTAAGCCACCAATCATTCTCCATTGTGCGAAGCCGCCGTTGCACCTCGGCACGGATATTTCTCCAGTGTGAGCGCAGAGAGGGAGAATGTGGATTGGAGAGGTGGGCAGTGAAGGCTTTACGCTTTATGCTCCAGAAGGTTGAGTATTTCAGGGGAGCCAGTCCTAGTGACGTTTGGAAGTGAATCCAATTGTGTCAGTAGTGGCTGAGCTAAGATTAGCCCATGCGCTTTCCGCTGTATTGTGTAGGGGATGAATGAAAGCGGAGGAAAGGTTATCAGCCAAGCAGCAATGGTACGACGCAGTGACGTCAGGGGATTTTAGGGCCTGGAAATTGAGCCGTCTTGAGAGTTGGTGCCTAGTTTGTTGAGGCCGGATTGTAAGGTGTATCTTGGACCTGCACTCCGCACCACGCATTGCTCGGGTGATGGAGATTTCATGTAGATCTTGTTGCCGGGTTATGATGTACTCCAGTAGGTGCCAGTGTTTGGATCTGGGGTGCATCCATGATGCTTTGTATTCGTTTTTCAATTGTAAAGTTGTTTGGTTATGACCAGTTTGTGCTCGGAGCAGAGGGAGAGGAGTCGCAGGCCGTTCCCGTTCATGTTGCCTAATCCATGCTTCCCAATTACCCCCGACCAAAGCATATTGTTCGCGCCTACTCTGGCATTGAAGTCTCCCAGAAGCACAAGTTTACCAGTGTGAGGAACTTTGAGGAGAACTGTGTCAAGAGACTTGTAAAAAGCGTCTTTAACCCTCTAAGCGCCAAAGTCACAAAATTGCGACAAGACGTCATACTTCATTAAATAGACTGTAGTTACTAATATGGTACCATACTTTCAAGAACTATAAACTGTCTCCTAGACACCTGATTGGGCAAATAGCTGGTCAACTTATCAAAAAATAGGCACATGTATTTTACTATGGCACAGTAATATAGTAATAATTTACTACTTTCTCCTGTTTTACTGTTATTTCCTATTTTCCTGATCATTTGTAATGAGGATATAAAGACTAATAAGATAGATAAAGATAGATAAAAACATGCTAATAAGTTCAAACAACCATTCAATTTCTATTATTTCCTGAATATTACTGATGAACTGATCAAAAAGTAGGCTACTGGTCACATGCGTTTTACTACTATATAGTAATAAAGTAATAATGTAGTACTTTCTCCTGTTTTATTGTTGGTTTCCTCTTTTCCTGATAATTTGTAATGAGGATAAAAAGACAAAAAACAAACAAACATGCAAATAAGTTCAAACATCAATATCTACTATTTCCTGAATATTATGAAATTCAAGAGTGCCGCCCCCTGATGACGTCATAATATGCAAATTAGATTAGTATAAATACACCCCACATAAACTTTCGTTCATCCCCAACATTTTTATAATTTACAATATATCTCCATCTTTAACCCGTTTCAAGCCACAAGCTCTTGAAATCTTGATGTCATTGTTTTTCCAAAAACGGCGCCTAAAGGGTTAATGCCTTCTCCAGCATCCAGAGTCGGTGCATATGCGCTTATCAAGGGTGCACAGCGACTGATTCCCACAGGAGACTCTGGGATGTTCTGGAGCAGTTCGCTTTGAATGCCAAAACCTACTCCATGTAGACGGCGGGTGTCTTCTGGAAGGTGTATCCTTGCCCGACTTCTATTAGTGAGTCCTGTCCTGCAAGCCGGGTCTCACTCAAAGCTGTCAATGTTGTATTTGTGAAGCTCGCTCACAACCAGGGCAGTGTGCGCCTGCGGGGTCTATCAGCACCATTCTGCCCATCAAGAAGTGTGCGTACGTTCCATGTAGCCAAGATTAATAAATTAACTTTATATTTTCGACCGCGTAACACACACACACACACACACACACACACACTCTCTCTCTCTCACACACACACACTCTC
>CM050418.1:10437097-10452097 GCA_027564155.1 Gymnocypris eckloni scoliostomus | reverse complement strand
GGGGTTCGTGGAGGAATTGCAAGGGGTGCTATTAATTAATTAAATCGTTTAAAAATGTAAGATTAAAATAAATAATTACAAAAAAAAAATTATATATATATATATATATATTAACATTATATTTATTTAAATCTCATGGGTGCTTAAAGTAAATGTGTTTTAATTAAAAAAATAAATGAGGGAGATTGTGAATTATTTATTGCTTAATAGTCTGATTACAAGTATTTTATTTACTCGAATAATAATTACGTAATCAGCTCTGGTCTCTAGTGTTCTGACGTCACAGCGACGGTTGCTCTCTCTCTCTCCGCGCGCTCGTGCACGCACGCGCAGGGCCGCGAGATCTTCTTCCTCACGCGCGCCAGCAGCGGATTTTACCTCACGGTCGGAGATTAAACGACGCGGAGGCGCATATATGTGCATGAACGGGACGCGGACAACGCAGGATGGTTCGGGAAACCAGACACCTCTGGGTGGGGAATTTACCCGAACATGTTCGCGAGGAGAAGATCGTGGAGCATTTTAAACGGTGAGTTACACAAGAAGCGACGCCAGGCCTGGCGCGGACACAAACCGCCTCAGCGCGCGATGGCGGACAACCAGCGACGAAACACCGACGAGAGCCGTTTAAAACACCGGAACGAGCCGGTTTAGAATTCAAAAACAAAGCGAAACCGTCTCCGATCAGCGCGCTGACGCGATCAAGTTTAGCAGTTAGCTTGGGTGCTTCACTGCTGACTAACTTAGCTAACGCGTTGTAGGTTGGAATCTGTGCTAGTGAACGTCTGTGTTTGGTTCACGCGTCGGGAAAAGTCGCATAAATCGCGCTTTCATTCGGAGAACAGCGAGTGTATGTTTGTGTGTGTTAGCGGTTAGCTAACGCTGAGCTGGTTGAACGTTAGCATTAGAAACTTGATCGAGACCCTGCCGTTGCGTGGAACACAATTCTTCCGTTTTTCTGAAGTAAAACTAAGTTCTATCACTTGAGTTAACCGAATTCGTGTACTTTTGAAAAACTGCTAAAATGGTGTGAAACCGCTTTGAGATCGTAGTGTGAACGGGGAGGGTCGAATCCGGTTGATTAAAGAGCGTTACATTGACAACAATATTCCGACGTTAACACGATTAAGACAATACTCTGATTAAGAATCTACTTTGTAAACCGAGAACTTTAAATACTTAAATCTAGCTAAAATCACATTTGAAGTAAACTATCGAATTAAGATGTGGAGTATTGCTATTTTAGTCGCAGTATAACTGTGTGTTCACACCGCCGCCGGCGAATGCGCCAAAATTCGCGCTGGCCGCCTTGCAACGCCGTATAAACATTCGTGCATGCTATGAGCCCGTTAGCTAAACGTCTGATGCATATGGTACACCTATCTGAAAACACTTCAAGAGTGTCTAAGTCATCGTTAGATTCACTATACAGGATTTCCGCGAGACGTGTCGTGTTCTTTAATGTTCCGCCTAGAAACAAAAATGCCGTGGCGCCAAACCTCCTCACGAAAGAAGAAAGCCGTCGTGTTTACAACTGTCACAACAGTCGTCTATCAGGATCAACTAAACGCTAAAGTTCCGAGTATGTGAAATATATTTAAAGTTTGCGTAGAATCTTTAAAATACGTCCGAGAGTCTGTTATTGTGTCTGACATTTTCAAAAACGTGACGCTAAACAAACATGTTGTTTGACATGTCGGTCAATCGGCCTCACCGGCGAGCCTTGACTAACGAAGGTCGTTAATTAACATTAACGATTATTTGTGCGCAGCCAACGTTACAAACTGTCCTGGTTGAAGTGTAGCCTTAACGTCAAAAGGTCTTAAAGGTAATCACGTAGAACTTTACGACGCATTTTGCGACGGCAAACGAAAGTGCAACGCCGTCGTCTGTTTTCACGTATATAGCATTACAAATAATCAACTACAGTTGAAACTGTCGTAAAATTAAAAATAAAACACATAGCACCATAACGAAGACGAGCTATATGTTGATACGTGAAATTCTGGAAAGGATGGCGTTAATGACGTGTGCATCAATCGATCGGTGTACTATAACGTAAAACGGCAAAATGAGACTACTATTCTTAAAGCAACACGTAATCAATAATATTGTCTTATTCAGAATAATGTACGTAGTTAGATTACTGGTGTCTATATAAACAAACTGCGTCCCAATTGATGCACTATATACTCAACCATGTAGCGTGCGAATTATATAAGGATATTTGTCATTCATACTCCGTCTGCTAGCCCCTCCCCCTTCGCTACGTAATTAACGCGGCGACAGTTGAGTGCATCACGTGTCCAACATTCCACATTTTTTCGGTTATTTAAGTGCATCATTCGGGTATTTAAAGCGCGTTTTGTATTTTGGGAATTTTCTGTGAACGCACTACTTGCATTATTTGTACGTAAAAACGTCATAGTGCGCCAGTACGCGATTTGGGACGCACCTAGTGTTATCGTCAGCTGTTAAACTAACATAAGGTCCAACGGGGATAACGATGTAGTTCTGAAAATCGTCCACATTGTAGCTATGAGCAATGATATCGTTGGAATCACGTTCAGACCTATTTTTTTCAGCCGATACAAACATTGACAGCCAATCAGAATCAATCCTGCTATAACGAGCTCAAGAATTTAAGCAGCAAATGAGCGTGCGCTTAGAATAACATTGTAGTGGATGCTAATATCGTTGTCTTTATAGTTATCGTCCATTGTGTGAACTGGATTAAGTGTTCAGAAAGTTAATTTTGACTTAAAACACACTTATGCTACTTCATCATAACTGCGTTTTTGTTAACGAGCGCTCTGTTGCTTAGTTACGTGCATCCTGTCACCATAACTGCTGTTAATCATCGTATCACAGTTAACATCATCCACATTTTGTCTAAATTAGATTTTTTTAACGTATTAGCGAGAAATAAAGAGGCACATTGATCTGCCAGTCGCGTGACTTTAATGCCACAAACTCTCTTCATATGGTTGAGTAATTACGCATTTAAAAATTAATGTATTATAAAAATTCAACATTTTGCTGCAATTGAAATATAACGCTCATACTAGGGATGCACCGAAATGAAATTCTTGGCCGAAGCCGAATAATAATGAAATGCTTGGCCGAAGGCCGAATACCGAACGCGGTGTTTCGCATTTTTTCCATTTATTTTGCCAATTTTTTCACCATTACAATAATTAAATAGTAAAAATTAGCTTTTTACTATTTTGTGTTGCTTTTCAGAGAAATAAATCAAATAACAAAAATATAATTTCAAAATATTTATTTAACACTGAACATTTTTTTAACATTCCAGCAGATATTATACAAAGCACAATATAACTTAAAATAAATAAATTAGTAAAATAAAAAATATATTTTTATTTGGCCATCTTTGAAGCCCCCCTTCTTGAATAGCCTCGGTTGGTTCCTCTTCTCATCGATGACATGAGATGCAGCACTAAACAGTCTCTCGCTGACGGTGCTTGTGCATGGAGCAGACAAGTACCTGCAGAATAGTTGACATTTTTATTGCAGTTTTCTGACAGTTGCTCATTTCAAAACGAAAAATGTCTTCAAGATAATGAAATGGTTGAAACCCAGTGTAGGCCTACTATTTTACTACACTGAAAATAGTTAAATTTTCACAAAATACATAATATAAAATATAGGTAGTAACACTTTACAATGTTTCCTTTTGTTAACATTATTGCTTTAACTAACAATTAGCAATACATTTGTTATGGTATTTATTAATCTTCGTTAATGTAAGATAATACAAAATATTTAGTTCATGTTAGTATAAGTGCATTAACAATTTTAACAAATAGGCCTACCACTTTTGATACTTTTTAATTCAAAAATTAAAAATGTGATAATTTTAATACTGTATTAGTAAATGTTAACATTAAGATTAATAAATGCTTTTAATAAGAGTTTTTCATTGTTAGTTAATGTTAAAAATAGAAATATAAAGTGTTACCATAATCCAAAATATAAATAAAATCTTAAATTAATTTCCCATACAAGTAGCCTACCTGCGTGCCATCTGCGCCAGGTCGGGAAAGAGGCCTTGATTGGTCCTCCAAAATTCGAGAGGGTTATTGCTCCTGGGGATGGGGACTTCTGAGAGATAACCATCTAACTGTTGAGCGGTTGAGCTTGTCCTCTGTCTTGCAAATGGGTTATTCTCTTGGAGGATCTCATCGAACATGTCAGACAGCGAGACTGTGCGCGGCTCATCTGTAGTACGAGCGCGTTTACTCTCTGCGCTGTTTTCATCTCCTGCGCTGTGCATCACCTGACCGTCTCCATCACCTAGCGGCTTTCCCAAATCCAACTCGGCCTGGATCATTTCTCGTGTGCGTAGCTTTTTCCCCACATCCAAGTAATGATCTTTATATCGTGGATCAAGCACAGTCGCGATGCTGTACAAGGGGTTCTGAGTCCGCCTGACTAAATCGTGTGCTGACAGCTTCTAAGCACTGTTCGGGGTGTCTTGATTTTAAGTGATAAATTAAACTTGAAGTGCTGTACGTTTTTGCAGATGCACCCCCTCTGGACAATTCAGCAGAACAGTGTCTGCAAACGGCCGTTTTTGCCTCTTTCTCTGACACTTTAAAGTGCTTCCACACGGCTGACATGTTTGCTGCATAAAGCGCGCGCCTCTCACTCTACGCGGGTTACTATTTGATCGCGTCATTAAAAACGTCATTGTTCGGCAAAATTTATTCGGCCTTTTTACTTATTCGGCCGAATACCGAAAGTGCTTTTTTTGGCTATTTTCGGCCGAATAATTTCGGTTGCCGAACATTCGGTGCATCCCTAGCTCATACCATTAAATAAACCATTAAAAAAATGTTTTAATAAACATTGATTATTTATCACTCAAATCTCTTTCTTTTTCTATCGACCTGTCACGCATATCCGCCATGTTTGTAGTTTTTTTAAACTCTTATGCATGTTTGTAGTTCTAATCGAATCCTCGTCCATGTGTGAGCACTTTGAATTGTAACCGGACGTAGTAGACCATCTGGGAATCTTTGGCATACTTTTTTAAACATACTATGATTTGTACTAATTATATTTTCGAATACTATTTAGGATGCGAATTGGGACGCAGCATTCCTCTTATGTTGATTTCAGCCTCCAACAATTATGAAAATACAATAATCGAGAGAAAATCGGTGCGCTTGCACTCATCCATAAAAGCCCAATTTCACATGCTAATCAGTAAAATCGTCTAACGAGACTTCCACAATGGGACGTGCTTGATTTATTAAAGTTGATTGGATGTCTTCATGTTTTTAAAAGCGCTAAAGAGAAAAACGTGCAAATGTGCGGCGTTTAGTTACTATTCCCGTAAACCCTCGTTGATCATGTAATAAGTGAACGTAAACAGTTAAGAATACAAATGCATGTGTAACAGTAAATTGTATCCGTGCGACTTTTTCCACCGTGTCCTAACTACACGCGATGCGACAGAATCAATCAAATATCACAGCCAATCAGAAGAGTGTGTGGGCGGAGCCTCCCTGAAAGCGCACTGTTCTCGCCACAGCCAATCAGAAGAGTGTGTGGGCGGAGCCTCCCTGGAATTAGTATGTTTATAATCTAATTCATAAGTAAAAAACGTTTTAACGTTATTAAAAGTACATACTGAGTGACTGAGACCATCTTTGTCATGGAATATGCTTGTTGGTTCGCAGTTTTAACATACATCTTATTGACAAGATCTGAGGTAAACTATCGGTTGTTGGCTATAACGATCAATATTCAAATTCATATTAGACACGTTTAAGTTTGAATAAAGCACATAATCAGTACCTGAGATTATTATGCCATTAGTTTGTATGTTGTTGTTCCAGCCGCGACGTCACGGAAATAGAAACCGTTTCTAAATTAGACATTTTGCGTGTCGCGACAAACTCAGATTAATATGGAAAAGATAGCTTTTGTCGCGTGTAGTTAGGTCACGGTGTTAAAGTGACAGCGGCCTAATATTCCTTCTGTGTGCTTAATATCTACCAAACAACTAAATCACTCTCGGCTATTAACTAAAGGACTTTTGTGACTTTAATAAGAAACAACGTAAGTTTAATTATTACAGACTATGCTGCTTTATTCATTTACTGTAGTATATGCCATTAACTGAAACACAGCCTTGCATTAAAACCGTTAAAGCTCAGTTTGTTTAATGTAAATATTTTTAATGTCTCTTTCTTTTTTTTTTTTTACTGAGTTTTAATTTATTTTAAATAATTGAGGAATTTTTTTGGTTTGTTTGTTTACTAATAGTGACTAGTATATATGTAGCAATAGCAACAATAAATTATCAATTTTTATTTTATGCCAAAAATCATTAGATATTAAGATCATGTTCCATGAAGATATTTGTACCATAAATATATCAAAACTTAATTATTGATTAGTAATATGCATTGCTAAGACTTAATTTGAATATTTTTAAAGATGATTTTCTCAATATTTAGATTTTTTTGCTCCCTCAGATTCTCAAATATTGTCCAATCATAACAAACATCAATGGAAATATTATTTATTATGATACATAAATCTCAATTTCCAAAAATTGACCCGTATGACTGGTTTCGTGGTAGGGCTGGGCGACAGCAAAAATTAATATCTGGGTATTTTTGGGCTGATATGCCATATATATCTCGGTATTTATATGCTTTTAACTAAAATAATGCTTTTAAAGCAGAAGTTATATTTTGTAAACTAAAATAAAGCACATAATAGAGTAAAAAAATCAGTTTGACTCACTTTACAGTTCAGTCACATTTATTAACTACAAATATAAATGGATATTTTAGACAGAATTATTGCGCCCCTATTAATTTATGCCCTGTTCTGAATGAAGCTAAAGCTCGCGCACTTCTGACAGCAAGTGGAAATATTTCCATGGCTTTCTAACATTTACAGATGGAAGATATACCTGTGAAATATGAATTATGCTTTTAGGAAAACAGCACTTATCAAACACATTAAACAGCATTTAACTAACCCGCTTTAAACTAAACTATAGGCTTCTATATCTAACGAGTTTTTAAAGCCATTCATATTAAGTTTGAATAAATTATATTATGCATTTTCTCAATTAATTTGCTCTGCTATATTTTCATATGCGTTCGTTTTAAACTTTATATTATGGTTTACGTCACCCCGGTAACCCTGTAAACAAAGCATTTGCTGTTACCCTGTAAACAAAGCAGCTGCCGTTACCCCGGTAACCCTGTAAACAAAGCAGCTGCCGTTACCCCGGTAACCCTGTAAACAAAGCAGCTGCCGTTACCCCGGTAACCCTGTAAACAATTAGTTACATTACTCTGCTGTGATCTATATTTCACAATCTATAAATGAATCCCTCATTGACCTATAATGTAGCCGACGATCACATGACCTTTACAGCATCTGGTTTCTTCTTCTTGGCAGGTATGGCCGCGTGGAGAGCGTCAAGGTCCTGCGCAAGCGCGGCTCCGAGGGCGGCGTGGCGGCCTTCGTGGATTTCGTCGACATCAAAAGCGCCCAGAAGGCGCACAACGCCGTAAACAAAATGGGGGACAGGGACCTACGCACCGATTACAATGAGCCGGGTTCAGTGCCCAGCGCCGTACGGGGTCTGGAGGACGGCACTCCCCCCCCAAGCAGTCACTCAAGGGAGGTGGCAGGGTTCTCGAGGAGCGCCGTGGGGCCGGTGTACGGGCCCCCGGTGTCTCTCCACACCAGAGAGGGGCGCTATGAACGCAGACTAGACGGGTAAGTGGACACAGGCTCCCTGTGGTGTCAGATACAGGGGTTGAGGTTGGGTTAAACACAATAGACCAGATTCTGAGGCCTGGATTCCTGCACACGGAATTATTAATCCATGTCTATCATGTAAGAATGAGTGGATTAGATTGGTGTGGGATTACTGTGTGAGCCATAGCCCTCCGTTGGATATTACCCACGTGGAGAATATCCTGGGCGGTTTGGATATTACGATGGCTGGCCGAGATGTAACGGGTGAGTTTGGATAGTAGGCGTTCGCAGAATCTCGGATATATTACCGCCTTGGAACAGCGCTCTCTGGAAGTACCAAATAAGAGCAATAACCGCCGGGAACGTAGTTACGAGTTGTCGCGGCGCTTTCTGTCCCGTTCTCATATGCCTTGCACGACTACCCCATCTCCCATTTGGTCATTGTGCTAACTGTCTGTCATGGATGTGTATCACTGCCGTGGATTTAGGAGTCGCGCGCCGCTGGAGCAAGGAGTAAGTGTGTCAGGGTTCATCATCTCCATCCTTCCTCGTCACCGCACGTCATTCTTAGTGTCGCCCGCGCTTGGATACTCCTCCGAAGACCAGAAGACGTCAGGTTCCCTCGGATCTAAGCTCATGTTGGATGTATAGGAGGCTTTGCTGGATTATCTGATCGTACGGTAGAAGTCCGTAATGTGCTGGAATTAAGTTTTTTATTTTTGTCCCACAGAGCTCGGATTTTTGTAGGACATTCTTTTTGGAATATGGACTGTTGTTCCTGAGATGATGGTTCCACGCGAAGATGTTTTTTGCGTCGTGGGACTGTAATCGTCCGGTTTTTGTACTCCATCGCCGTTTTTGGCTCACACAAAATATTGTATTGGGAATATTTAGGGTCAGTTACTGCTCTGAAAAGGTTGGTATTGCCCTGCCTTACGCCTCTCTGTGCTTTCTCTCTCTCTAAGTTACATGCACCCTGTCTCTTAACCCTTGTTCTTTACTAACCCTTGTGCTAGCTATTGTTAACCTGTGTTTCCGCTCTCCTGATTTCCCCTCCAGTGTTCAGAGCCAGTTCAGTTAAACCTTCAGCGGGTCACTGCATGATTCGTTTAGAAGTGCGCGTTTAGAGCCTCAGCGGCTCCCCAACCTGGCCGTTAGGAGGCGTCTTGTGTTAGCGTTTGCTATGGATCTGGTTCAGTTCTAAGTGTGTGTGTGTGTTCCCCTTTCTGTCATGTCTCTTTCTGTCTCTCTCGCAGCAGCGGCTCGGACAGCCGGGAGCGAGCGTACGATCACAGTCCGTACGGACACCAGGAGCGCGGCGGCGGTGGTGGCTCCTTCGACCGGCCGCGGCACTACAACACGGAGTATTACCGGGACCGTACGATGTTCGCCTCTGGGGTTAGCTCCAGCACGGCTGCCAGCACTATTAGCAGTGGCTTTGATGCGCCGGAGTCGCACTTCGAGTCTCGGATTCGCGACCCCTTCCCCAGCTCGGCTCGGCGCGACCCGTACCGTGACGACAGGGGCCGCCGCGTCGACCGGACCTACCACCATCGGCGGAGCCGGTCCTCGCACTCTTCGCAGTCGCGGCACCCATCGCCCCAGAGGAGCACGGGACAGACCCCTAAAGCCGCGCACTCGCCCAAGAGAGCGCCCGTGTCGCCTGGCCCGCGGTCCCGCTCGTCTTCTAGCTCCGACTCGGTCAGCAGTAGCAGCAGCAGCGGCAGCGGCAGGTATCGTACCCTCATCTTTAATCAGATATAATGTACTTAAAGAGTTCGTTCAACCCAGATTGATTGCTCACCCTCATGTCGTTCCAAACCCGGAACACCGATTATGATATTTTTTAGTTTAATAAAATTTTTGTACCCTAGAATTTGGAATATATCTAATGATTTTGGGCATAAAATATGATTTTGAGCCATACAATGTGTTGTACAAATATAGCTGTGCTGCTTATGACTGCGTTTGTGCTCCAGAGACACATTTTTAATCAATACGCAAACAAAACTCACAGTAAATATTTATATAATCGCAATAGTTATTGAATCGGCAGAACCGCTTTGTGTCTACAATCATGGAAATTTGGAAGTAGTCCGCTTTACTAACGGAGTAACTTAAGTAGACTCTTTACTAATACTCTAATCACTACTAGTTAACATGCAGTTACTGCTAGTCAGTAGAATATGTCTACAGTGGACTATTAAAATACAGCGCCCTCCACTAATATTGGCACCCTTGGTGAATATGAGCTACGGCAGCTGTCTGGCTATGCGCCATAGTCACCCTAGTGTGCTACACAATGTAAATATACTTCAGAGAGATTTTACTCATAAGAAATTCTAGGGGTGCCAATAATTGTGGCCAACATTGATTTCATCATGAGATTTTCTGAAATAAAAAAAATGATTTTTATGAAATAACATTTTTTATAATGTCAGTATTCATACACTTCAAAAATATTTTTATTAAATGATTTATGTTATGTGAGCCTGGAGCACAGTCATAAGCAGCACAGGTATATTTGTAGCAATACACAACAATACATTGTATGGGTCAAAATTATACATTTTTCTGTTATGCCAAAAATCATTAGATATTAAGATCATGTTCCATGAAGATATTCCTACCGTAAATATATCAAAACTTAATTATTGGTAAGTAATATGTATTGCTAAGAACAACTTTAAAGGTGATTCAATTAAAATATTATTTAATCAGCTTTCAGATGATGCATAACTCTCAATTTCATAAAATTGACCGTTATGACTGGTTTTGTGCTCCAGGATCACATAAAGTCAACATTTCAATATAGATTGGTTATGAATTGACGTGTCTGGTTGTTGTGCACTGTCAGTGTGTTTGGTCTCGTCTCCAGTGGGTTGGTTCTGAAGCGGGTTCTTCTCTTGTTCTCTTCCAGCAGTGACTCGAACAGCAGCTCGAGTGAAGGATCGCGAGCGCGCTCGGTGCAGTCGACGGCTACACACGCTCCTCCGGCTCCTTCTGTGCTCACGCTGGACTCCGACGAGCCGCGGAGGAGCTTCGGGATCAGAGTCCAGAACCTCCCGACGCGATCCACAGGTGACGAGTTTGCTCGTTTGTTGTTGGTGATGGGAAGCATGATTACGGGTTTGACATCTGAAGAATTATGATAGAAATTGGTGGAAACATAGAAGAACTTGTTCCCTTCGAGTCCGATTGATTCAGAGTTATGTTATTTATAAATGTCCCACTTTTTTCCCACTGAACACAATATATTTTATTTTTAAGAAACATAGAACATTTTGGAACCGTCAACATGTCAAGCTAAATAATTGAATTATTCTTAATTAAATTAAGTGCAGTCACATAAAGTCATTAACCCTTGTGCATTGTTCAAATTCACTACCCTTTCGTTATGTTCGGGATGAAAACAGCCACTAAATTAACTGCTGTAAAAATTTATCTGATAAATATTTTTTTACCATTTTTTTTGCATAAATCTGTTAATCAACCTCAGTCCTGATCAAAACTAAAAAAAAAATTAAAAAAATCCAGGATTTTTACTCTTTAATTGCCAAGTTCATAAGTGATGTCACTGATTTTGGAAAAAAACACACAAAATTACTTATTTTCAATATAAAAAGTGATTGTGGACTGGAATTTTTTACTTTTATCACAGTCTTGGGCATGTCAAGATTAGGAAAAACATTGTCTTTGATGCATTGTTAGTTTTTGAGCAGCATCAGATTTACATTTTTCTCCCTCATTTACTGTTCGTGGCTGTTTTGCCCCATTGACTTCCATTATAACGACATTTTTTGATTGCAAAGCCATGACACCATATAATCATGCATTTTTGATTGTTGGTGGTTTTCCTGTTGGGAAGAGGTCAAATTTGTAATTTTACAGTTGATCACCAGGTAGCACCATTAACCCTTTAGATAGGCCTGTGCAAACAAAAGCTTAGTTTCTGGCTTGTATATGGAGTTATATGGAGTATAACAGCATATTATAGTATGTGTGTGTGTGAGTGTGTGTGTGTTTTGTGTGAGAGAGAGAGAGTGACCTTTGTGCACTTACCTTGATGCGTCTGAGAAAATCTAAATATGCACCTCAGCTCTCAGAACTACATGGAGTAAACAAAAACAAAGTAAGTGTATTTATGCACCTGCTGCCTTTTGATGGTGAGAAGTATAGATGGCCTATGTGTGAAATGCTTGTCTTTTCTTGATGTAAAGAGCCATGTATAAAGCCAGTTTAAAACCTTAAAATCCTTCAGTGATACACTTTTCAATTTTTTCTGTAAACAATCTACTCTGCATTAGATTTATGAACATAATTTATTATGAACCAAAATGCAACAACAACTTCAAATAAACTGAACAATGGTGCAAGAGTTGAGGATGGATGGAGAACTAAACAATTATTCTAAGTATTTAGTGTGAGAATTGTGTGTGTGTGTGTGTGTGTGTGTGTGTGTGTGTGTGTGTGTTCAGTCTTTCCAGCAGGACTTGCAGCATATCACTTGGTGCTCTTTGCAAGTGTGTCCACCACAACAGATGCAAGAGCTGAGTGTTCTTTTTTTTTGTCCTCTGCACCACTTGCATGTTCCCCTTTTCACTCCTGAGCTGCTGGTGCCTGCTGGTGTCTGTGGATTTGTGTCTAGAGGGACAGCTGCAGGAGACTGAATCTCTCTCACTAGTGCAGTAATGGCACATACCTTGTGTAGATTTTCGACACTTCCCTTGCAGCGGTTGTAATCTGTGGTTTGTGACAATACATACTGCAGCTCGCTGGAGGGTCAGGCTGCATAATAATTTCTAAAACTTTGGTACAAGTCAAGTCCTTTCTCATGTTGCTTGCTGCTCTTCTCACCATCAAATGACCAGCAGGATGGTATGCAAGGGTTTAAATCCACTTATCTTGTTTTTATTTAGTCTGCACTTCTCACCATCAAAAGGCAGCAGGTGCATAAATACACTTACTTTGTTTTTGTTTACTCCATGTAGTTCTGAGAGCTGAGGTGCATATTTAGATTTTCTCAGACGATCAAGGTAAGTGCACAAAGGTCTCTCACTCTCTCTCACACACACACACAAACACACTATACTATACTCCATATGACTCCATATAAAAGCTAAAAACTAAGCTTTTTTGCACAGGTCTATCTAAAGGGTTAATTGTGCTACTTCATGATCAACAGTAAAATGACAAGTTTTATCTCTTCCCAACAGGAAAACCACCAACAATCAAAAATGCATTATATGGTGTCATGGCTTTGCAATCAAAAATGTAGTTATAATGGAAGTCAATGGGGCAAAAACAGCCACGAACAGTAAATGAGGGAGAAAAATGTAAATCTGATCCTGCTCAAAAACTAAAAATGCATCAAAGCCAATGTTTTTCCTAATCTTTGACATGCCCAAGACTGTGATAAAAGTAAAAAAATTCCAGTCCACAATCACTTTTTATATTGAAAATAAGTAATTTTGTGTTTTTTTTCAAAATCAGTGACATCATTTATGAACTTGGCAATTAAGGAGTAAAAATCCTGGATTTAAAAAAAATTGTAGTTTTGAACAGGACTGAGGTTGATTAATAGATTTATGCAAAAAAAATGGAAAAAATATTTATCCGATACATTTTATAGCAGTCTAATTTAGTGGCTGTTTTCATCCCGAACATAACGTAAGGGTAGTGAATTTGTCCACGGTGCATTGTTGAGTTTTGAAAAAAATTCAAAGCATTTTCCTAAAATATGTGTTAAAATAAGATTTGTCACCAAAAATCATTCCATTTGCTGAAACACAAAAAAAGTTGTGGCCAAATTAACACTCAACAGCACCCCTTAGTGGACGAAAACGTCCCCAACAGCACATAAGGGTTAAACCTGCAACTCAACACGGTTTTTGGAGACATGCTCACTTTCTACACATTCATCTTTCAGTTTGGAGAGGTGACGTACGTGGATGTGTACACACACACACACGCACGCACGCACAGAGAGAGAGACACACACACACCGAGACACACACGCACACTGAGACGTAAGCACAGAGAGAGACACACACTTGCGCGCGCACACACACACACACACAAACACACCGAGACACACAAGCACAGAGAGAGACACACCAACTCACGCACACACACAAACACACTCGCGCGCATGTTGGGTCTCTGTCGCAAGTTCAGTGACGCAGTAATGATGATGATCTCCGGCCAATCGGTGATCAGTAGAGTTCACAGAAGTCTAGAGGCACAGAAAGCTTCTAGAGGCACAGAAATGTTCACGTTTTTCCAAATATCTGTACCCGAGGAGACTCTGAACTATTCAGACTCGAAGGGAACATGTGTATGCACATTTCCACCAATTTCTACGAGGCTGGCCATCAGATGTAAACATTATCCCAAGACCTTAGATTTAGGTCACCAGCAACACATACGCAAAGTAAATAATGATAGAAAGGCATTTTGGGCTGAACTAACTTTAATTTCACTCGGGTATACTGATATTTTGTTTGTCTCCAAACATGTGAAGGTGCGTTCACACCAGACGAATGAAGCGAATAAATCGCTCTATTCGCACGTAGTTGGACGCTTGAACATTTTGAGTTTACTCGCTTCATTCGCGTGGGAAATTCGCTACACAACAGACGTGAATTCGCGTCATCGGAGGGGCTTCTGCTGCAGCTCCAGTCTCGTTGCAAAATGTATTCCTGTTTTTGTAAAAGTACGAAGTAGTATCGTACAGCTCCGGGTACCCACATACAACCACGATTAATTTGTTCTCCATTGTTGTTAGGGATTTTCTGCCTCCGCTCGTAATCACGTCACTGCTAGAGCAAGCTCCTGATTGGTTAACGCGGCACGAATATCCGCCAAAGTTCAGATTTTTCAACTCGCGTTGTACGCGCGAATGGCAAGACAAATGCTCAATTCGCGCCGCGTAATTTGCGCCAATAGCGCCGCAGGATTGTCTATTGCATCTTTGCATTGACTTAACATGTAAATCGTTCGCGTGTAACGCTTCATTCGCGTCTGGTGTGAACGCACCATGACTCTGGAGCACAGACGCAGTCTTAAGCAGCACAGGTACATTTGTAGCAATAGATAACAATACTTTGTATGGGTCAAAATTATACATTTGTATTTTATGCCAAAACCATTATGTTCCATGAAGATATTTAGTAAAATCCCTACATTAAAACGTAATTATTGATTAGTAATATGCATTGCTAAGAACAACTTTAAAGGTGA